>JAFBJT010109147.1:183104-189627 GCA_016785325.1 Chascanopsetta lugubris
GTGCACACTTAACATGTATGGAAAAACAACTTGGGAACAAATGTAAATGACTCTTAATGGGTTTATGGGCTGCGGATTGACTCCTCGTAACGCCGGAGAGAGCTCATACACGGCAGGTCGAGAAAATGCGCGCAAACGAGGCCACACAAAGGGGAAAACGTCTTGGCGGACAAAACATATGGCACATTAGGGGAGGATCCCGCAAAAGCCACACACATCCATTAACTCTGATGGCTTCACTGTGAGGGCTGTGACATTAGCAGTGAGGCCCGAGACGCGTTGACAGTCCGTCACAGGACTGACACATTGAGACAAACGACAAGTCACGCCCACATTTACAGCTGCAGGGGCTCATTAACCCGCATGTGGTCTGACTGACTGAGGAAGATCAAGGACGAATGTGCAAACACACAGGCGTAACGTGCAGAGTCCACATGAAGAGGCGAAGGCCAAGACTCTGTGATGACAATGCTAACTGATGGACAGTCATGCCAACTCACTAACACATGGAATGAAACTAATGACCACAGTTGCAGGAATTACACCATACAGGGCTCTTCCCTAAACAATGGAACAAGGACGCTGCGCCGTCGCACCACAATCTTGGCGCCATCGTGCTAATTTTCAGATTTAGGATGTTTCTGTCCTGTTTTACCCGGTCGTTTTGCTTGATTTTGGTGAAATTCGCCGATTTCCAGCCGCGCGGCATCATTTCCCTTGAGGCTATCGTTCTCTGGGGACATCTCGTGAATCGGCGAAATCTCGCGATGTTTGCAAAGTACGAGTCTTGTGTCGCATTGGTCGATTTTGCTTTGACGCAAAAAATGAAGGGCTAGTATTGGTGAATAATCTGACGTCACGTAAGGGTGTAAAAAAAAAAAAGGGGAAATTTGACATAAATCCAAGCTTATTGTATATATAGACTTTAGATTGTACATTTCCCATTAAGAAATTAGAATTTAGGAAGACGCCCACTCATCACTATTCTGTTGTAGAATGAGTGAATGAACTTTAAAGAGGAAACCTCTCAATCAACACTTGGCGGCCGGCTGCAACACAGTAGGTGATTGATCTCGGAATCCTCCATATTAGTGAATGGGACATGATGGTCTCTGTCATTCTCTGAAGTTCTCACCACTCTGAAGTTTTGTTTATTAGTCCAGGGTAACTGGAAAGAGTTTTGTAATTCTCTCTTATTCTTCTTGGGAAAGTCATCGACACTGGACCCTCTGGCGGGCCGGCTTTGGCCCGCGGGCCGCATGTTTGACAACCCCGGTGTCAGGGGAGACAGGGCCAAACACAGTGAAGGTACGTATGCACCATGAAACCAAAACCTGAGCCTGAGAGAGGCTTAAAACTATCATACCTCTCGCATAACACTTAGTCACAGCAGGCCGTATAGATACAAAGATATTGATCTGAGCGATGTAAGAGTACAAGGTGCTCAGCTCTTTTGAACCCTTGTAATTTCTAACAAATTGGATCAGTCAGGGTGTCCTTGTGTGTACCGAGCCAAAAGTGTACTCCATCCCTCCACCATCGCCTCTGCTGCCTCCTCCGCTCCCCCCCTGTTTAAAATATAGCGTCTAATAAAAATGTCCCCGCCCTTAAGAATAACCTGAAAAGTCGATAAATGTGATCAAAATAAAGATATGAGGCCCTGGGAGATCAGAGACCCGAGCGCACCAACACACCTAATCGTTACCTTAACAAGCGTGCTGGGGCTCCAAGGCACCCAGCTACAAGAGGAATGAGCCACAAGCCTTCGTCTGAACCTTGAGATATGAGCAGTGTCTCACTGTGTGTGCGTGTGTGTGTGTGTGTGTGTATATGTGTGTGTGTGTGTGTGTGTGTGTGTGTGTGTGTGTGTTTAGCAGCCCTCACTCTCTGGCTGGCTGCTTAAGAATCCAGTCACATCTCTTGCTAGCAGGCAGGCAGTAAGGCGCTTTCACGCTCACAGGTTTGCTTTGGTTGGGTCTAATACCCCTTTCTTTCCGTGTGTGTGTGTGTGTGTGTGTGTGTGTGTGTGTGTGCGCACATGCACATGTGCATGCAAGTGTTCGTGCATGCACATGAGCACATACCTAAATTTGACTCTGTGTGTAGCTCACTCCCCACTTCTTTGTCTCTTTACTTTGAGTTGGTGTGTGACAGTTCTGTGTACATGTTTTATATCGTGCGTGTGTGTGTGTGTGTGTGTGTGTGTGTGTGTGTGTGTGTGCGCGTGTGCAGTGTGGGAGTGAGAGTGTGTGGGTGTGTGTGGTGTACGTGCATACATGTGTGTCCATGTGTGAGCATGTGTGTGTGTGTGTGTGTGTGTGTGTGTGTGTGTGTTGGCTCTCGGCAGAACTGATAAACCCACTTAGACTCTCCCCTGATCTCTTCGCTCTGGGCTGGTAGCCCCCTGCCTGTGCTTGGCGCACGCACGCATGCACACACACACACACACACACACACACACACGCACGCACACGCAGACACGCACACACACACACACAGCCCTCTGCTTTAGCTGCTAGCTGATCTGTGACGGCCTGCCACTCAAACACAGCTCTGTTGAGACTGCACAAAGGAGGAGTGGAAGGCTGGGAGTGGAGGGAGGAAGAGGAATGGAGGGAGGAAGAGGAGGGGAGGGGGTGAGGGAGAGGTGGGAGAGTGCAGAGAGAGAGAGAGAGGGGGGGGGTATCAGTGTCTTTCTTAAGGGTGCCTGCTAGCTCCCGCTCTCTGGCTGTCTCCTTATCTCCCCACTCCTCACTCTCCTCCAACTGACTGGCTTTGGCAGCTGCTCTTCACTCCCTCGACTCCCCCAACACCACATCCCTCCCTCCATCTCTCTCTCTCTCTCTCACTGCCCCATCTCTATTTCCTCCCATCTGTATTTCCCTCGTACCTGACCGAGAGTCACTTCCTCTGCCTCTCATTTACTCCTCCAGACGAGAAGCGCCTGAAAGAGAGACCAGAGTCGGCAGCGGTATTTTTCGTCTCGTATGAATGTCGAGAAAAACGCGTTTCCCTGTCTTTCTCTTTCTTTTCTTTGTTTTTTGAGTGTGGAGGAAAATGTGATGACGACGCCCGAAGAGAAACACATGGGGGAGAGGAGGTGAAGGGCAGATAAAGCAGCCGTTCACACTTTGAATGAGGCCGGTCTGGATGCAGCAGCAGCCAACAGTAATAATCTGTGACCAGCAGCTCAGCACTGGTCCAACTGTGCAGCCACCAGTAATTGAATTTCTCCAGCACACGAACACGCACACACACACACACACACACACGCACACACACACACACACACACTTAATTACCATAAACTAACTACACAGATAATTAAAGGATAGGGTCACCCAAATTATGAATACAATGTTTTCCTTCTTTTTGTATTGCTTCATTTTAATTAGTCACGCAGCAAGGTTTGGTTTAATTTGTCCAGGTTTGTCCAGATATCCACCTCCTCTCTTTCCGCTTCATGCCAATAAAACACAATGTTTACAAGTGGTAAACAAAGTCAAAGTAGTTTGGAAATCAAATTAAAATGTAGACCTGAAACTGTGTCAGCGCTATCATGGACACATCAGAGAATGACAGTGGAAGAGAATGGGACACGTCCAAAGCAACAGTTGCATGACCAGATACATATTGATGAATATTTATTCGTTTAGTTAGGAAATCTTAGTGATGAAAAACTGGGTAAATCTTTGTTTGTCACCAATAACATTGAACATACATGTAATAGAAAAAGTGGAAGGTGAACTCATTGATGATCATGACCTGCAGGTCTTACAGAGCACTGTCGCATCTTTCGTCTTTTTCTTCCTGGTTTTCGGAAACGGAGGTAAAACCATATTAGGAGGAGCAGAAAGAGAACAATTGACTGTGGAGAGAACCTAGACTGCGCCTCACATATAAAGGCTCAGAGTATTTGTTGTTACTCAGGAGGAGGAAGCACCTGTTATAAACCAAGGAACAACCTCCAGGGTTGATGGATGAGACCAATAAGGAGGTGGAATAACTTGCAGTTCACAGTGTGACCACTTGAGGCTGGAACCAAAAGTGAGTCAATCCCCATAGACTCCCATGTTGAAATGGCAAACCTTAGAGGTGAATGAAACATGTTGGAAGCCTGCTACAAACTACAGATTTGGTCAGATCAGTCACGTTTTACTGTGACAACTTCGTGGGGAGGGATCTTTTTTTTCTGAATTGCTTATCTTTATTCTATCAAGGTTTGAAATTGTGCCTAATTAAGGGCGTGGGCTCTTGGCCGGCTCTACCTGTTCCCCCGCTTCTTTGCCTATTTTTGTTACTCATCATTGAGGAATGAACCACACACGATGAGCGTCACTACAAAATCCAAGGAAAATGTCCCATCATGAACTACCCTATCTCATCCAATCCTAGTGGTGTGTATTGACTTCCTGCTCAGCACCAAGCAGCAGACAGTTAGCACCTTAGCATCCAGTGGCTACAAAGATAAACACCTCCCCACAAAAGTTGGTGGAGACCAAAACAGAGCTAACAACACTGTCGGATTTGCTCGATCAGTTTTCACTAATCACGAATAAGGATCGCTAACGTTGCTGTGTGTTGACTGGCGGTGTGCGGCTCTAATGATATGTACAAACACTATAATGTGCGGTGCTTACAGCTCATTGTACTGCCCCCCAGTGGCCAAACAAATCAATTTGCATCAGGGAAAGGGAATAGGAGAAAAAAAAGAAAAAACGTGCAACTGAGAGCGTAATGATTTCTCTCATCAGCATGAAGCCGGGACTCTGACGGCACAACAGCTTGCGCCACAGTGTTTTATTACGCTGAGGATGGTGCGACAGCGTGAAGACAGTGAGTGACAGAAGAATTGGGACAGTGGAGGCTTCTTTATGGAGGGAGGACGATAAAGGAAGATGCAGTGGGACAGAGCGGGGGACGCAAAGGACAAGAGAGAATTAGGGGCAAACACAAAAACGTGCTGCGATCCCCCAACAAGTTGGAGCAGACAACAGCAACAAAGTTGGCGATAAGGTTGAATTGGAGTGAGGAGACAAAGAAGAGGAGTTTGTGGTGAGGAAAGCGCCCGCTCAGCATTATGGATCCATAGCCCTGGGTTAGTGAAGACAGAGAACTCTTCATCAGCACCTCCACGCTGCTGCCGATATCGCTGAGTCATCATCGCCCGGATACACAGCTGCAGGATTTTTTTTTTCTTTTGAAAAAAAAAAAAAGAAAAAAAAAAAGGCCTTCAACATCACCACCTTCATCATTATCTATCATCAGGGCCTGTCACTACCACTACGGCAGAGCCATCACTTATACAGGATGTAACATGAGAGGATTCTCAAAGTGTTGACATTCAATTCATTTGAAAACTGTTGGTTGGATCCCGCCCCCTTTAACTATTCCTCCCCGAGCCTTGTGGGAGACGATGGAGCTGCCGGGCATGATTCCCTGTGCCAGCCTCACACACCTGCCCCCGGCAAAAACACTCAGAAGAACTATGCACAAACTCTCTCTCTCTCTCTCTCTCTCTCTCTCAGCCTGCCTCGCCTTCCTCCTTCCCTCTCTCCCTCCTTCAGTTTTTAATTAAACAGAAGCAGAGGGCTGAGAAAACCTGCTACTAATTACACAGCCACTGCCTCGCTCTCCATCGCTCTCTCTCCATCTCTCTCTCTCTCTCTCTGCCTCCCTCCATCTCTCCACTGTTTGCTTGTTTCACTCCCTTCCTCTCTGTTTCTCTCCAAGCTGAACTGGAGCTTTGCCAACAGCCTGTGGAATCACTTACCATCTTCCACGACGGGGGAGGGAGCACATGCTCGATGGGCTGCATGTGCGCGCGCACACACACACACACACGCACGCACACACACACACACACACACACACACACACACACACAGACGTGTTGGCACAAATGTGTCCTTGTAGAGATGAGGCCAAATCCCATTCATAAGCCCAAAAGTGTCAAATGCATACTCACTATACATATATACGACACACACACACACACACACACACACACACACACACACACACACACACACACACACACACACACACACACACACGTACACCTTACACACTATACTCTCACAGGTCACACTGAAGACATGCTGAAACACTTGTTTAAACTATGCATGTATATACTGTATATAAATACACACACATATGTATATATATATATATATGTGTGTGTGTGTGTGTGTGTGTACGTGTGTGTATGTGTGTGTGTATGTTAAATCACGGGGGTGATCAGCTCCCTAATGAGAGAGAACACTAATCATATTTCACACTGACAAACACACAATCACAACATCTGTATCTGCGACGGCTCGCTCGCCCATTCCACTCTCTCTCTCTCTCTCCCTCCAATGCACAGCAGCCCCCCTCCTTCCCTCTTCTCTCCTCTTTCCTCACATCCTTCACCTCAATCCCCTGCTTCCCCTCCATCCTCCCCATCACATCCCTTACTTCCCAGCTTCTTATAACAACTCCTTCTCTCTCTCTCTCTCTCTCTCTCTCTCTCTCTCTCTCC
>JAFBJT010109147.1:196613-275607 GCA_016785325.1 Chascanopsetta lugubris
ACACATTATATTTCCTAAATCTACTTTAAAGGCCCAGTGTGCCATATTTGGGTATATTATTTCTATTGGCAGAAAATAAAAAAAATCTAAATAATTATACAAAAGATTTTTATGAGTGAATAATCACTTGAATGTGCTACGTGTTGTTTTTGATACTTTATACTGATACCGTTACATTTTTATTTTATATGTTCACATTTTTACAGTGGCCCAAAATGGTAAGACTTAACACCCGTTGAGTGTTTATGATAAATGAAGCAGGGCTTTGGTTTGTTGTAATAGTTTTCTTATGACATTTGAATCGTTCAAAATCCGCAGTTGTAGTTAAGTCATTGTAAAATAAGTAAAATGACATTACTGATGTCATAAGTCTGACATTACATCAAAGAATTGCAACACAGGATAATACAAGTAAAAAAAATTGGGGGGATTTAAGTGAAATTATTCCCATTTATCTGGTCAGAAATGGAAAATGAATAATTACACTGATGTTTTCATTGGTGGATAAACACCTGAATGGACAATCAGATGTTTTCATTCCATCAGAATGAGTCCTTTGTAGAGTTCTTTAAGATCATATTTCATATTTTCACTTTCATGTTCTTGGTACGCTCTGCCCGTGGAAATACTCAGTACTACGTGGACACTGTACAGTCAGTGGAGTAGAGTGGGGGTGTGACACAGTGAACAGAGGGAGGCTTCTCTGAGGACACTCCATGGGTGACATGCACCCTTACGGCGCATGCGCACACACACCAGCCGAGGAGGGCGCAGACACAAAGTTCAGTTCATCATACTCCAGGTATGTACAGCAAATAAATTCGTGTACTTATCGTTGGAATACTCACATATTCATAAATACAGGCATGTTAGCTTGTCGTCGTGTCGTAAGTCACTCAGGCAGAGCGGGAACACACTTTCCAGACGAGTTCATCCGGTTAGAGTTAGCAGATGTTGTTGACATGTTGAGATGTTTGTCTTTGGCGTCGGCGGCGGGGTTTAGCGAAACTAACTTTACTGTAGCATTTCGTTTCCGGGTTTACTTTGGTAACAGTCGCCGTTAAAAGCTCATTTGGGTTGGACTTTGTCGGCTTTAGTGAAACTTTTGGCTCGGTCGGAGGAGCACCACGACACGGCCCGCGAGTCACGGCCAAAATATCCAACAGCTGTTCAAAAAAAGCGAGAGGTGTCACTCTGAGAGAAATATCGTATCCCAGAATTAGTCAGAACAAGTTTTCCTTCAATTGTATACCGCCGGGGAAATGTTAATGTCACGGGTTAACAGGCAAAAAGTGAGTGTATCTTTCTTTAATTTTTTTTCTTTTTTTGTGTCAAAGCAATATTATGAATTACGAGTTCCTCGTGACTCCGCGAGCGTGGTCCATCAATTAGAGCAGAGGTGGGGCTGTGGTAAAGATCGTGTCAGTGCGATTTGACATGGACTCCAACCCTGACACCACAATATCCTACTGTTAGTTTGTATCTCTTATTCAGTCCCCGCCACACTGATTCTACTCTTTGGCAAATACTAAATAAATAGAAATCTTTCAGAAGTTACACACGTGCTCCAGATTTAATGGAGAAACAGATCCATGGATAAATACTGAAACATAACATTTGTCTCGACATGGTTGAAGCAGCTTTGCGCTCATTCCCTCGACATGTCCTATCTTCAGTCTCTTCAGATGAACGGCCGCATCCAGCCCCGGTGATGGATTCCCTGTGGTGGTCAGACCAAAATGACAACTCCTCTGGCGTGCTGGACAACAGCACCTGCTTCACTGCCACACAGAACACTGTCCTTAGCGGCGTCCCCTTCGGAGGCGTGCCGGTGGTGCTGCTGCTTGATTTCTCTGTCTTCCTGGTATGTGGTATCTCCCCTCTCACATGCCTCTGATGAAATGAATGTCCTATGATTCCAATCATCTGTTTTTTTCTCTCTGTCCATTCTGTCCAGAGTAAATATGGCTTCATGTATAAAGAGAGAGACAGAAAAATGAGTAATAATGACTTCTCTTCGACATCTACAGGTGATGCTGCTCATCTTCTCTATCATCAGGAGGAAGTTTGGGGACTACGGGCGCATCGCTCTGGTTTCAGATAACATTGAAGGGTCAGTCCACAAGCTGAGTATCGACGGATTTGATTCACCGCTAAACGTTGAAAACATAAAACCAAACTTTGTGTTGCAGCCTCAGTGATTCCAAACACCACGGCAAAGCACGCCTGTCATCGTTTGTGTCCACCGATGACACTTTTGAGTATGAAAAGGTATTTCAAAGGAGTCGCATCAGGCTTTTTCCTTGTTTTCCTGTCCCTTACACATTAGTATGAGTGCTCTGTGTATATGTAGGACGGGTTTGTGGTTGAAAATCCTAACATGCAGTATCATTATCACAGAAAACACGTTTTGGAGGCTGCTGAAAAGCCCAGTCTTTGGATTTTCACTCTACTTCTTGATCTGTTGGGATCATGTGTTTTTGATTGCAGCCCAAAACTCCCTCAACATTTGTGCCAGTGTCTTTGAAGTGTTTGAGAGACTGGACTTCACAGGAAAATTGTACCCACTGTTCTTAATGGAGAAACGTCTTTGTATGTTAGTGTGATTAAAATCTATCTCTTTGTCTTTAGGGCTGCTGCTCCTGGCTTCCTTTTATCATCGGAATGGAGTGAGTGACTCTCTGGTTCTATTCCCCCTTTGCTAATCAGTGTCTCTCAATTTGTGACTAATCTGTGTGTGTGTGTGTGTGTGTGTGTGTGTGTGTGTGTCAGTGATGAACAAATGAAAGACAAATGTGGGCCGGACGCTGTCCATTACTTGTCTTTTCAGCGTCACCTGATCGTTCTGCTGATGATCATGACTCTCGTCTCCTTGTCAGTCATACTTCCCGTCAACCTGAGTGGAGACCTGATGGGTGAGTTCAAAATCACCACCTGTTGACAAAACTGACAAGATCTAGTCTTTATCAATGGCAGCTCATGCACTGATGTATGTGTGCACATAATACATGTATTTAACTTGAGGTGGCTTCAAGTGAATCAGGCAGTCGGGCACTTTGTCCTTCTGTTTGATTTGAAATGTGCTTTTAATTGATTCCAGGTAATGAGGCCAAGGATTTTGGAAGGACGACCATAGGGAATCTTCCACAGGGGTAACTTAACTACCTACCTACCATTCTACCTAACTACCTACTTGTGTACCAGTACCTGTCTACCTGCCTACCCTCCCTCCTGTCTACCTGCTCTTCCCACCTGTCTGCCTACCTCCCTACCTACCTCCCTACTTGCTATTGAGATAAGACAAGCTAAGATGAGCTGTCATGAGATGAGATGAGAAAATCCTTTATTCCTCCCACAGTGGGGAAATATGCTACTATGCCACGGCATGCAGTTATGAAAAAGCAACAGTATAGAAAGGCATTAGGTCTAAAAATATAAACCCAAACATATAAACATCTAAAAAAAATAATAGTACAGAGGGAAGGAAGTGGAACACTAGTTCGTTGTTATAGCAGAGGCTCTTTGCAGTTTGCTCAAACCTTGATGTTTGTCTTTGTCGTTGTTTGTAGAAACAACTTGTTGTGGCTTCACACGGTGTTTGCAGTCCTCTACTTGATCCTGACAGTCATTCTGCTGCGGCATTACACGTCTCAAATCAAAGACATAAGCAAAGACACGGTATGTTGTTCTCTACTCTGCACAAGAATATAAGGTTTGATATTGTGAAGAACACAAGGATCATGCATGTTTTGTTTGTCGGGGAGAGATCCAAAGGCTGTTGTTTATTTGCAGACATGGAACATGAATTCATCTTGGTAATGTTTCATATCTTCATGAAAGTTCACATGTATTAATTTGCAGCATGCAACTTCACCACTTCATACTATAAAATCCAACACACTGTACCTTTAGATGTAGTTTCCTGTGGGCCCTTGGTTAAGTTATGCTTTTTACTGAGTGCTGCTGAGTCCATGTCCTACATTGGATTACACATGTTTATGAGAAAGTAAAGGCATTGTGAGATCACACGGTCACTGACCTGTGACAAAGTCTGACTCATCTGTTTCTCTGCTTTTCACTTTGCAGACGAGAAACACCCTGTTTGTTTGTCAAGTTCCTAAAACAGCGACAGAAGAGGCTGTAATGGCACACTTCACGTCAGTGGACTAAACAATTATCTCCGTCTCCGTCTTGTTTAGAGTTAACATTCAGTTTGTATAAATAGTGGCCACATGCTCCACTTTGCTCTCTGATGTCAGCCCTGTTTTTGAACAGAGAGGCGTACCCGACCTGCGATGTGAATGCAGTGACCTTGGGCTATGACGTGGCCAAGCTCATGAGCCTCGATAAGGCAAGGTAAGAAATCAGAAGTAAATAAACAAAATACGTACTCTTGCCCTCTGTTGTAGAGAGTACTTGCCAACGTGTTTGTGACACAATACTCCACTTTCTATTCTGTTCCTGATGTTGACATGAGATTTAGTTGCATATTATGTCAACGCAGGTTGTCAGGCTCTGTCGTATAGATAGGCAAACTTACTCTAACGTCAGGTGGTAAATGGAGCCACAGTCATACAGGCCTGTTGCTTACAGAACTTGGTTGAGGGTGATTGTCATTTAATATAAATCAATTTGAAAATGACCAGAATAACTTTGAAGGAGCACAACTTTACTGTAGGCTGTACATGCACACTGCACCGTATGTATTTACATGTAATTCAGAATACATCCCAACGGATCATTTGTTTCAAGTTAATCCAGTTTGCGCATGGTTTTCAATCCAGGATTCGAGCAGGAAAAAATCTGCGTTACTACGAACGAGTCCACGAGAAAACAGGACGATACGAGTCCATCAACCCTCGTCCATGTGGACAGCTCTGTTCCTGCTGCGGCTCTGAGAAGGTGCGATGGAACACACGAACATCTTGACGCTTATAGGTGTTTTGTCGTTGCTGCTCATCTATTGCCAGAGATTGAAGAAGGCATGTGATCTACTTTGCAGCAAAAGGTCCTTTAAAGTCTGTGTGTGTGTGTGTGTGTTTGTGTTCCTTTAGGTTGATGCCATTCAGTACTACAGTGATCAAGAGAAAGAGCTGCTGGTAAAGATGAGAGAGCAAGTGGAACTGGCACCGCGGCGCCCCCTGGGGATGGCGTTTGTTACCCTGCAGAACGAGGCCATGACCAAGTTGTGAGTAGCTATTTGTCGGTGTGCGTGTCTGTGGAGGAAACGTCTGTTATCTCCATGCATTTATTTGATCCACACCAACAGCAACTCACCCAATGTTTATATCACAATATGAGTAGTAACTGTGCCAGCAAGGCTTTGATCCATGATTACACTGGATGTACTGTCGTCCAGTGTGTTGTAGAGTTTCTGGTCCTCGGGCCTGATTGGGACAAGACTGTTTCATTAACACCAAAATGCCCTTTTTCTTTTTCCTGGTAATCGGCCTCAGGGCGCACTTTAAGTCTCGAGACCTGCTTTGTGTGTATCACCGACTGCTGTTGTTCACAGTATTCTCAGAGACTTCAACGCACTCAAGTGTGTTGGCACGTGCCTCTGCTGTGGGAGGGAGCCTCAGCCTTCGTCCTACAGTGAATCTCTGACAGTCAACAAGTGGAGGGTCAGCTTCGCACCCAAGCCCAAGAATTTGTACTGGTAAGAGCCAGCACAGTGTGCTCCATGCCGATCATGCACTTTGTCAGATACGTGTCATATCAGTTGTAATTTATCTGATGCATATCAGTAAAGCACAATTCAAAGTTTTCCTTTAAAGGTGCAGTGTGTAAGATTTCAGTCATTTTTTTGTCACTTCAAATGATTGAAATAGAATTACAAAACAATTGTTTATAGACATTTTACAAATATATGACCTGCTTTTTACATAACCCTAGAATTAGCTTTAATGTTTTTCTACACCAGGAGCGGCTCCACCCTACGGGGCCCACCTTGTTTTTACAGTAGCCCAGAGTGGATGGACTAAACATCTTTTGAGCTTTTATGACAACTGAGAGCCACCATAGGTTCTCCTAATGAAGCGTAAGGTGATGGATTCAATATGCAACTTCACCGGTAGATATCAACAATTTTTACACACTGCACCTTTAATTCTCAAAAGGGGTTCATTTAGTCCATTTTGCTCCACTGTAAAAACATGCTGGTAATAAAAACAATATGAACATTAAGTTGATTTATTTTCTCACCTGGACATTTTCAAACAGCATTCTACATCTCATACTCACATCTGTCACATTATATGACTATTTAAACCATTCTGTTGGTTACTGTGACATGGATTCCAACCACGTCAAACACTGTATTGAGGAGGTGGAGCAAAGACCCTCACTCATCATTTGGTGAAAATTGATGAGTTGTCCCGCTCATTTCATATAATTTGCTTATGCTCTGTAAATGGTTGTGGATTATGAGGACTGCGAATGTCTGCACCATCCATCATTGTTCACATCCATCATCTTTGTAACTGTCCCGTCGATTGTCTTCGTCCCACAGGGAGAATCTGTCGGTGCGGGGCTTTTACTGGTTCTTACGCTTCGTCATAATCAACCTGGCTCTCTTCGCGCTGCTCACGATATTCACCACTCCCACCATCATTCTCAGCACCATGGACAAGTTCAATGTGACAAAGCCCATCACTGATCTCAACGTGAGCTTTGCACATGCAAACACACGTCACGAGTTTGAAACGATTTGTCTACAGTTTGGTGTTGTTTATGTTTATTTCAGAGCCCCATCATCAGTCAGTTCTTCCCCACTCTGCTGCTGTCCACCTTCTCCGCACTGCTTCCTACAGTGGTCTACTACTCTACTCTTGGAGAGGCTCACTGGAACAAGTAACACACACACATAGTGCAGTGCAGTGATTGGTTCCTGTTGGCCCAGAGGAAAAGTTTCCAATCCATTTTCCCCTCTCTCAGGTCCAGCGAGCAGCTGAGCATGATGCGTAAACTCTACGTCTTCCTGCTCTTCATGGTGCTCATCCTGCCCTCACTCGGACTCACCAGGTAATGTGTATCACCGTCATCTTCATTTGAACCAATCAGAGTGTTTTCAATATGAGCAATAGACAAGACAGATTACACACTTTTAAATAAGAGGGTGTCAGATGAGAATCACAGTCAAATCCCATGTACTTCCTGTCTTAATAACTGTTCGATTTCCATGTAGCTGGACCCTTTGCACGTCTTTAACTCAGTGTTCGTGTGTTTTGCGTTTTCAGTCTTGCCGTGTTTTTGCGCTGGTTGTTTGATCATGCGTTCCTCACCAATGGGAAACTGAGGTTTGAGTAAGTAAATCCTTCTTTTCAGTACAAGGATATTTGCATGTAGGTGGCTTCCAGTGGCTAAGCTGCATGTTTAAGCGAAAGGCTGCTCTTTTATTCCCCCCGCCCCTTCTCTTTTCTTCAGGTGTGTGTTTCTACCCGACCAAGGCGCTTTTTTTGTCAACTACGTGATCGCAGCAGCCCTGTTGGGCTGCGGGATGGATTTGCTGCGGTTGCCAGGGTTACTGCTGTACCTCATTCGTTTGGTATTTGCTCATTCTGCTGCCGAGAGGAAATACATCAAACAGGTTTGTAATAGTATTCTCCATGAGAGGAATGACAAATCACACAGAATGTTGTATACATAATCAGATGTAGAACACCTTGTTTAAACTCATCATATGTAACTGCTTAATTATACCTTATTTGTTTTCTAAATGTTTGCAATTCATAAAACTGAGATGGTGTGATTTTCAAATATTTTACTAGTAGCTTGATTTTTAAAAGTTGCTCAGTTAATATTATGAATTGAGTAGGTCCATTAATATTCAACATATTTTAAACCAGGCACCTGTTCACTTTTCTCCACATGGGGGCAGTGTAACATTAACAACATACTACAGCAACATACTACAGTGCTGCTTCAAGACTACTATACTTTGGAGAGACAGCTCTTTACCCTCATATATATATGTATGTATATATATATATATATATATATATATAGATAGATAGATAGATAGATAGATAGATATATGCTATATATATATATATAGATATAGTATTACCTCAAACAAAATGTAAGTTATGATGTTCAGAGTAAACTCTGGCATGTAAAACGGGTGTAAATCAGATCAACAAACAACAAACTAGACGGATGAATTAGGTATTTTCTAATTACATTACGCTAAACGAGAGGAATTGAAGGTTTTTCAATTTATGTACGTAGCTCATCTTCAGCCTCACGTTGACTTTGTCTTGCAGAGTCAGGCCTATGAATTTGAATATGGAGCCATGTACAGCTGGACACTGTGTGTGTTCACCGTGGTCGTGGCTTACAGCATCATCTGTCCTGTCATTGTTCCTTTTGGTGAGTGGTCAGATCAGCTGTGCACTCATTCACCCACAGACAATATACCACATCCTGTCAATCATGTGGTCTCAATGATGTGTTTCATATAATCATGTACTTGACTCCTTCAGGTTTACTGTACATACTGCTCAAGTACCTGGTGGACAAACACAACCTGTACTTTGCCTACCTGCCAACCAGCCTGGACTATCGAGTCCACCTGGGCGCTGTGAATGAAGCACTGGCTGCGCCCATCATCTGCCTGATATGGCTTTACTTATTCTCTGTGCTCAGAACAGGTGAGAAAAACCACACATGGACTCAACCTGGAAAACGGTGACATCAGCAGAGTAAACACACAAATCTGTCAGACGATCACCCAGCATTCCGTGTTTCCAAATATATGTAATCATGTGCTGATGTGCGGCTGTGATGTGACATTCAGCTGCACACAGAAAAGAGAAACCCTCGTGTGTGTGTGTGTGTGTGTGTGTGTGTTTCCGGATGCCTGTGTGTTGTTGTCAGGTTTCTGGGCAGCCACGTCTCTCTTCACCTTGATGGTTTTGTTCATCACCATCCTTATCTGCGTCAGCTACACGTGCTTCGGCTGCTTCAAATACCTCAGCCCGCACAACTATAAGGTGAGCGCTTGTTTGAGTGTGCAGACGTCACGCGCACGCAGCTTTTCCACGCCTCATTGTTGGTGTTGTTGCGCAGGTGAACGAAGAGGATGAGGAAGAGACAGCGGAGGAAAACACAGAGGTACTTTACTCTCACAGCTGCACTATAGACGGAATTAGGGGGTTGGTCAAAAATGGACAGAATAGAAATGTTGGCAGATGGAAAATGCACAAAATATTTACAAACTCGCTTTACCGCGCTATTCTATAATTACAGGTTTACCTTCCCAAAGTGCTGAATCCTGAGTCGTCTGCCAGCAATGCACTTCTGTCCAAACATCAGTCGTATGGGGCCACAGACAGCAGCGTGACCAGCACCCTCAGTGCAGTGGAGGGAAGCTCATCGACTGACTGAGAGCGTTTCATCACACAGCTGCAGGGTCGTGAGTCCCATGAATCCTGATCAGAGATCTGCTTCAACAGTGAAGTCAGAGGTTGACACGGCCTGGCTCACTGACAGAGAGACTCAGTGCAGTGGGCTGGTAAGACCGAGGGCCGCATTTATAACAGCGCATAGGAGTCAAACGCAAAAGTATGTGTGTGTGTGTGTGCGCACAGGATTGAAAATGGCATTCAAGTTTCTACTATTATACAATTTTATTTAGCGGACACTTTTATCCAAAACTGAGGCTGGATGGAGTGGCTGGGAATTGAACCCTTGACCTGCAGTTGCATGCTCTATCACTGTGCTACACCACAATCAAGACAGATTGATGAAACAGTACAGAAGCATAAATCATGACTGTTACATGAATCTGTATAGATACTGTTACTTTGGTGTTATGTGCAATGACTTCCTATCGTAGGGTAAGAAGTCCTTGAAAGTGGCCAGTGTGGGAGGGTTTTAATGGTACATTTAATTCTTACAAAGGCAAAAAATACATTACTGGTGTCATTGTTTACCATAAATTGGACCTACTATATCCTCAGGGAGCCAAAAATATTAACTGATATTAATGTTGAAATGTACGTTCATTTCATGATGGCCGATTTAAATTTTCTGTAAAGTATATCAACCCTGAAAAAACAATTTCGGTCGGCCCCTGTTCATTCTGCCATTCACAACGGGATCACTACTCACCTATTTTCAAAACAATGCATGGGTCAGAGTTACAGAACAGACGCATACATACATACATTCTGCCTTCGTTTCCCCATTTTGTGACTATGCGACGGTTATAAATGAGGCCCCACCAAAGTCCAACTCCTTCACATCCTGCTTAAGAGATTTTTTTTTCAATTCTGGAGTGAAGAGTTCACTGAATTTGCTCAGTGCAGTACACACACACCAATCCATGTGAAAACTGCTGAGTCGTCTCCCCGTTTCTTGGTCACATGTATGTTACTGTATGAGGCCTCTCTCTCTGATAGGGACCAAGTCACCAAGCCACGTTGATCAAAAACCAGCCATATCAACCAAGCCATGATATTTATGAACCGAAATATGCAATTATCTTGCCGCTGATGCCAAAGAGGAGTTCTCTGTCTTCCCTCCAGCTCTGTTTTTTTTTTATATGCCAGAGGACGTCTCTTACCAAGGAAATGACTAATTTATGTCTTTCATTTAAGTTGATTATGCACCTTTTTCTATCAGGAGAGGTCTGTGTTGTTTGTCATAACAAGAGCTAAACGTCCTACGTCCCTAACAATTGAACAAGTCTTAACTTCAGTATTTCAGCGGTTTTACAACCAGAAGTGCCTAAATATTTAAGCCATTCTTGTTATTGTTAGGGATGTTATTTTCACTGTCGTTTGAACGGGTCAACTCTTTATTTGTATTGAATGTATTTTGGAATTTTGCAGCTTTTTAAATTGTGCATTGCAGTAAAGAACTTGTTGGAACCTGCTGTGTTAGGTTGGAGCATGGTTCTTGCAACCGGCCTGAGTGTGTGTCGACACTAGGAGGCGCTGTTGAGCTGCAGTTGAGAAGCAAAAGCCTCTGAACTATGCATCAAGCGGTTGAAGGAGGACACATGCTCAGTGTTAGAGAGAGGATTTCTAACTTACTCTGACACTGGTATGAGACGAGTTTACTGGGCGACACTTTCCAGTAGCTCCACCTCCTCACCTGATCCTTCACTATTGTATCCCTCTCTGTTTCCTTTCTGCCTCCTGCCCTGACCACACACCCCCACGCCCCCATCCCCTCCCTCTCCCTTTCCCCATGGTACCCACCTCAGCTGAGAAAGACCTTTATTACAAAATCCACTCTATTATATCTACAAGCTATTTTTAACCCCCCCCCCCCCAAGTGCATGCAGAGGTTAGCGACTGTACTTTCCCCAAACTACTTGTTGACTCTTTCTCACGTATGATTTCATTGTGTGTGTGTGTTCATGTGTTGATGCAGCTGTGACTCAGGGGTTGAAATGGTCATGCCCTCACCAGATGGTTGGTGGTTCGATCCCAGTCCCACCCCTTCCTCTGTCCCCATCCTGCATGCTGGATTGTCCTTTGGGCAAAATTAATGTAAGAATGCTGCACATAGATGCACTGTAGTACTGTATGTGTTACTGGGTGAAAGACAGTGTTCTGTAAAGTATTTATATAAGTACCAAGTACCAATACCATGTGATTAAGCTGATATGGTGCTTAAAGGTACAGTGTGTACGATTTCAGTCCATTTTGATCACTTGTATCGATAGAAATAGAATCACAAAACAATGATATAGGCATTTTTACAAATGTATGATTGCCCCAATGTATGACTTCCTTTTTACATAACCTTAGAATTGGCCCTTTAATGTATATTTACAAGAGGAGTGCGTCCACAATGGGGGCCGCCATGTTTCTGCAATATCCCGGAGTGGACATACTAAACTATGTTTTCCTTCATGCTCAAAAGGGAAGGGTGGATGGATCCAATAAGCAACTTCACCTGTAGATGTCACCAAATCTAACACGCTGTACCTTTAAATGTTCCCCCCACATGCTTGGAAGAGGTGATAAAACAACATGAGCCTGGTTTAGATGGAATGAGAACCTGAACATGTGTCCCTGTGTGATTCCCATGCAAAGTCAATTGAAGACAGATCTAAAAGGACAGGCTGCTCCTCCTCTCAGTCACATGAGAGAGCTGCGCAAGGTCAGGATGAGGAGGCATTAACAAACTGCACTCACGCTCATGTGGCTCTGAGGATGAGCAGCCAATAAGTATGATACCAGACACCTGACATGGTGTTTGTCGGCCAGGTCTATTTAATGTGCATTACTCTTGATCCTCGCTGCTGCATAGAGACAAGTGGGGAGGGAGGGAGGGAGGGAGGGAGGGAGGGAGGGAGGGGGAGGGAGGGAGAGAGAGAGAGAGAGAGAGAGAGAGAGAGAGAGAGAGAGAGAGAGAGAGAGAGAGAGAGAGAGAGAGAGAGAGAGAGATGGTCCTGGAGCCTGGGAAGCAGCTACAACTGTACAAAACCACACACCAAACTCTGACCTGGTGGAAAACAGCAGAAATGCACTGGCTGGGTTTCCACACACATGACCTCTGACCTCTGGTAATGGCTGTGTGAAAGTCTGGTATTATGTGATTCGCTTCTGCACAGACTGACTGTTCCGACTGTTCAAACAGCTCGTTCATGTTCACATTCATCAGGTTTATTTTAGGACATCACACACAAACCACTTCTCTAAAAGCAGATTTCTTAAAGGTGCTGTGCGTAAAATGAATTCAACTTCCATTAGCAGAGATGGAACAGAACATTTTTTCTGTATGTAAACACCTGAATATGTCAACTGTTGTTTCATTCCCATATGAACGCTTTATGTTTACCTCAGGTGCAGGTCCTGTCTGCTGGGGCACAATGTTGTTTTTACAGTAGCCCAGAATGGACGAACATTTGAGTTTTGATAATAACCGAGGGCTTATAAACATTACATTCAATCAGCGTTCCCTCTATATGTCACTTAATCCATGTGTACTGTGCCTTTAATTAACTGCCTTGATTGCATTAATGGATCAGCTTTTTGTAATTTAAGTGACCAATAGTACATCGTAATAACTAGTTAATGTGAATGTCCATGAGTGCATGTATCCTTTATTGCTTTATTCTTTAAGTGTAGGGCTACATATGTATATACAGTGTACCTGCATATTAGCCTCACCAACTTATGTCCTAACATCTTTCTCATTGAAAGTTAAATAGAATTTAGGATAGAATTTGGAGGATGCAGCTTTGAAAAAATTAAAGTGAAAGACTGACCTTTGACCTTTTTCCACTTTGCTAACTTTTCGAGCTCTAGCTTGTTGCAGGTCACACAAGCTGCAGCCCTTCTCCGGATCAAAATATTTATCGGGTCCTAATCCAAAACCTCTGTGACTGTGGTTTTTGTTTAGGTGTGCAACCCACTGAACCCGCTGCCCTCAAAGCATTCTTGGTATTGTTGTCGTCTGTGCCATTGTACAGCACAGACACCATTATTTAGTCACTTCACTCCCTCTCTCTTCCAGCATTCACTTCATTCTGCACTCCCAGGCCACTGGACCTCAGACTACGCTGCTGTGTTTGTGTGTGAGTGTGGCTTCATGTGTGTACGCATCAAACAGGAATTAAACCCATTTAGACTTCTGAGGTTTTGGGGTCAGGTTTCCTTCATGTCACCACCAAGATCGATGGATGTGACCTCCGACTGCCCCAATTTGTATATAAACATGGCACCGGCCAATCACGGCATCGCGTGGGACGGTGCCAACCAATGGGAGCGTCTGGCAGCGTCGTGCTCTGTGGCACTCCCATCTTTTGTCCGTCAGGATTAGTGCCGTGGCAACGCCGGTCGCCTGGGAGGTGAGTTTCCCAGAGCAGCGGGACAAGGACAGAAACAGGCCACTTCCATTCCAAGTATTACTTCCTTCCCGGCCAATTGGGAAGCACAAATAAAGTGGTGTGTGTGTGTGTGTGTCTCAGTGTGTGGCTCACAACTCCAAAACTTCCACCTACACTGCCAACTCTAATGAGGTGCCATCCCGAGCAACAAGCTCAGAGTGTGTTTGTCTGTGTGTGTGAGCGAGCGGACGGGTTGGCGAGGGGCTGTCCTTGTGTATTTTCTTGTGTGTGGGGTACTTTGTGGTGAAGTCACCCCACTCTCCCTCCCTCCCTCTCTCCCTTCCCTGTTGGTGGACTACATTAGCCAGGGGGGGGCAGAGGGCCAGGCAGCTGAAATCACTGCTGCTGATCAAGCATGTGACTCCAGACCGAGGCCTTTTGTTTGGGCAATTCCAGCCGTCACACGGAGCCTTGCCACTGCAGTGTGGCATGGGAAGGGACATTTGGAATTATTGTTAAACCCCGCCCCCTCCTCCTCTCTGCTGCAGAGCATGACTGACATTTCTGACAATAGCCACTCAGTGTATTTACATTCAAGCAGCTACTGTCAAAGGTTCAGCGTGGTGCTGCTGCACAACAGAGGCAGAGGGCGAAGTTCAGTTTGCATAAAGGTGCAGTGTGTAGGATTCTGTGAAACCATTTTCTTTGTAACACAAAGGTCATACTAAGATCAGATAAGATAAGAAAACTTTTTATCAGGAAATTTGTCTTTGGCTCTTGGATTGGACCCTCTGGTAAATAAATCTAGTGTAATAGCTATACTATCTGCATGTATTGTTGTTTTCATCACACTAGGTTGACCTTTATATTTACTTTAGCAGGATGTCCTCAAGAGAGGGCAGCCTCACTGTGGACAAACTAAATATCTCTTGAGTTTGAGGTTCTCCTGCATGATACGAAGTAAAGGGTGAGGTTATAATAAACTGCAAGATGTCCCCTCAAGTACGAACATACCAGAATTCTCATGAATTTTTTTTTTTAATGATAACAATCTGAGTCAGGCAATGGAATGAATGGTGAACAGGACTTCCAGAGAAGATCTTGAGACACAGACTAGCTATTACAGAGAAATACTTGAAAGGTGTTTGTTACATAGACATGGATTCTTGAGTCCTCTTTACCAGAAAAGTAATGAGCTCATTTGAAACCAAACAAAACAGGATCAGATTAGCACCAGATTATCCTTCCACTGTCAGACCCGCGACAATCGTTTGCTGGAAAGTAGCCAATCATGCTTCTTTAAGTGTAACTGAAGAAGCCTTTACATTACTTCCACTGACTAAGACCATGTGGATCTGTTCCAGGACAAACCAACAAACCCACGTCTGCTCTGTGTCTCATGAAGAGGATTTGCAGGACATGTCCCCACATACATTATAGAGGATACTCCACAAACTCAAGAGACAATGTTGATTTCAACAACACTCACTCACTTGGTCGGCCTGGAACCAGTCTGCTGAGATGAAAGAAGAAAAAATGATGCGAGAGGTAAAACCACACAGGACAATGGTTTCAGCCGTCTTAACAAAGCGTGGTGGATGGTTCTGTTTTTGAGAGCTGAAAACTCTTGGGGTTAAAGGTACAGTGTGCAGGGTTTAGTGACATCTAGTGGCGGCGAGCGTGAAAACTCCAGCACAGAGTCTTGATTCATGAAAGTGCCATGTGGCCATAACACAGCCTGTTGTTGTGTTTACTGCGAGACTTTGTATCATACGCCATGGTCAAATGTTTTGACTTGTGTGTCTCTGCCTGTGTGTGTACACATACCATAATGTCTACCACAACATGCCACTGTCGATTACAGATGAATAAAGTCATGGCATGTCTGTTTCTATTCTCTAGAAACACACGACATGATTTGAATTCATCCTGCGATTGTTATCAAGCACACCTGTTAGCTGGCAACAGGAAACATTGGCCAGGTGTTTCCTGTCTCTCTGATTACTCAGCTCCACCCAGAGAGAGAGAGAGAGAGAGAGAGAGTTGAGCGTTGCCATAGCAACCCATTCTTCTTTGAACTACACATCAGTGACACTCTCTTTGATGTACAGGGACAGTGGGTGCTAGCGAAACTAGGTCGGGGCTCAGTGGAGCTGTAATATGTATTGTATTTTTTCTTCTTCTAAGTTTGCTTCGAAATCTCGAGTATTCTCGTGAGACCCTTCCTTGTTGTAGTTGTTGTCATTAGCAACCACCGTAGCAACGCTCCGTGCACGAAGCCTGGCGTTAGCTTGTTGTAGTAGCCGCTCGTAGCTCACCGAATCACCGTGGTGACGTCAACACTCGTTTTAACGACGCTCTGTCACGTTTACCGGAGAAACGATGGACGCCCAGTCGTTGTACTATTCCCTGGAGCTTGTTGCCGGAAGTGGGAACATCCTGAACGTGGAGCAGAGAGCCGCCCTGCAGACCTCCCTGGTCATTCTGAAGAAAAAGAACAAGTTCCAACGCGTCCTGTTCTGGGGTAAAATCATGGGCCTGAGGGGCGACTACTTCATCGCCCAGGGAAGAGGAGAGGACGAGATGAGGGACAGGAAGAGCCTGTACAGGTGCCCTGACCCCCCCATGTGTCGTCCCTTGTCTGTGTTTACCATCTGTCTCTGTGTGAGGAAACACCGAACCGTGCCTTGTTTTGCTCCTCCTCAGCTTCAACTGTATGGACTGGTTCCTGCTGCCCCCTGCCACTGAGTCTTTAATGGAGCAAGTGCTCAAAACTGCCCGCGGCCGCCTCACAGGGGACCCCTCGCATAGGTATGAGCATGACATGGGGGCGGCAGAGGAGGTGAGTACCATTAGAGGTCCCTGCCCAAGTTACCAGTGATTCGTTTAAAGGTGCAGTGTGTAAGATTTGGTGACATCTAGAGGCGAAGTTGCTTGTTGTTCCCATCGCCTCCACCCTCACACCTTCTGAACATGCAGGAGAACCTATGGTCAACTTCATTTGTCATTAAAACTCCAAAGGTATTTAGTCCCATTCCTCTCTGGGCTACTGTAAAAACATGGCAGCCCCCATTGAGATGACCCACTCCTTGTGTAAATATACATTCATGTGCTCATTTAAGGGTAAATGGGGGAAAACCCCATTCAGGTGATTATAAATTCATGAGAAGTCAGTATGTAAGTGTTTTGTAGCATTTTTAAAATTGAGAAAAATGACCAAAATCTTACACACTGCACCTTTAACTGCAGTGAAAGCATTAGCAAAGAAACTTTTTTTTCACAATCTGTAGGGATTAGTAATAACTGCTGAAGTTGCAGCTGAGTAGCCCTCACCTCTCCATTCTAAGCATGAAGGAAAACTTATTAGTTGCCTACAGTGATCATTCAAACTCAAGAGTTGTTTATTTTACATACATCCTGGCCTACTGTAAAAAAAAATGTGATTCAAACATGGCGGCCTCTGCACAGAGGACCTGCTCATAATGTAAACAACAAAGGGCTCTGTCGAGAGATGTGAAAGCAACCTTTCATGTATTCATGTCAGTTCACACTTATTAAACAACTTGTTTTATATTTAATTCCTGCTTGTATGAATTGGAATAACTCTTATGGAATCTTGCACACAGCACCTTTGATTCTCACCCAGAATAACATCAAGAAGTCTTGAATGTCATCTGATGGCATCTTACCTGACCCGTATCACACTTCCCCCGAGTGACTCACTGCGCTTGGTTTGTAGATCAAGGTGAACGAGCAGAGCAGACTGGCAGTGACGGTTCATCTCATCGATGAGGAGGTGTCTGTGGTGCCGCGTGGCGCCTTCATCAAGAGTCCACACGGCCTGGTCCAGGTCAACCGCAGCTTTGGAGGTGAACGGAATCAAATATTTGACTGGTTCACGTCACAGGTGGGAGTACTATCCACACTGCAACATTAACCTTGGCAGCCACGTGGAAGGTGTTTCACAAAGCGTTGTTGTTATGTGGTAATCGCTGTAATTGGACCAATATGTCCACATTCAGCTCACTGTATCAAGGCATTGATGGATTTCATCTGTGTCTATCGTGCCTCAGGTCTGTCTCACACAGAAGCCAGGAAGCTGGACAGTTTCCTGCACTTCAGCGAACCAAAGAACATGATGAAGAAAGGCATCCTGAAGATGGGTGAACTAAACCCAGCCATTGACTTCCTGGATCCTCTGAGTGATGACATTCCGAAAGGTAAATCCCGAAGGCCCAGTTTACCTCACACACTGAAAACCACGTTTCATTACACATTACCAGAAACATCAACTCTTGACACGCTGAAAATATTTTGGTCCCCGAACACCTCAGCGACGTCAATACGATTCTCAGTCACACATGCAACATGTTTTCCACTGTCAGTTTGTGTCTCCTGTTGAACTGCAAATCATTAGATCAGATGTGAATCACTAGGAGTTTCTTCCCATCAGAACAACTTCATCGCTTTAACTGTAAAATATGACTGAGCAAGGCCACACTGATAAATCCCAATGCTGTAAACCCGCCTGCCATATGATACGGATGGACTGTAAAAAAAAAAAATCACTTCAATTTAACTTATCTCTCAAACCTCTAATGGTTTGATAAACCGAGTGTTACTGCTTTATTTGATTAGAAATACATTGTCCAACTACTGCAAGTGAAAAGGACAGGAAACAGTATTTGGGTGGAGGATGAACTAAACAAATTCAGATGCTGAATAGGATTGTAGCTCTTGGTAGGACATAAGAATTTATTCAATTATGTATTGAGATTGAAGTTAAAGGGTAGAAGGACAGATGTATAATTCTTTAAAAAGTCTGTTTTCATGGGTTTGGCGTCAACTGAACGTAAAAGAAGCCCGGCACTTTTTTTATACAAACCAAAGCCAAGTTTTTATGGTGCCTGGACTTTCTCCAATAGCAAGGGGGCTGGTATTTAACATGTAACAGGATATCACTAAATCCTACACACTGATTCTTTAATTGTTATCAAAATTCCTCTAAGCAGGTGAAATGTTTTGATATTGGACACAGGGAGCCTTTTTTTTAGCTTTAAGGATATTTCTCCATGGGCAATGGCTGAATGGTCTTGTCTACGAGTTAGTCACACCTAGTGGTGAAGGTCCATATTGCAAGTAAATACCTATCCCTTCCAAGAATTAATCTGTCGTCAATTAAAGCCGAGGTGTGAATTTGTAGGCTTAAGGCTTAAATACATTATTTTACTAAGACAGGAATGTCGAATCCTCTTTGTGTCTGAATGCTGGTGGGAAATCAAACAGCTGTTGAAAAGACAAACAAGAAAATCTCATTTAGAGGGAAGTAATTAAACTACTGTAAAAGACAATAATGTGAATTCACATCGTCTTCAAAGTCTTGCAAGGTCGGTTTGTTGGCTGGATTTGAAGCAGAAGTCACGAGCACCCGTGACTAAACATGCAACAGATGTTTGATTTTAACAGAGCCTCCTCGGGCCTGTGTGTTTGTGTGTGTCCTCTGAGTGGATATTGATGTTAACTCGTCGCAGCAGACACCACACAGCTGTCTCAATGCCACACTGACTGCAGCCTTATTCACAGCAGATCACAGGCTGAAAAGGAAACAGTTAAATCCCTTTTAATCAATGGGTCTCTGGGGCAACATGCATGTGTGAAGATCTCCACCACAAGGCAGATGCTTCCCTCCAGGACCCGAGGCTGTGCCCCACCTTCATCTTGTCCAACTTCTGATTTACTGTCTTTGGGCTCACCACACCTCCGAGTCATTACTAATTCAGTTGAATCATACTATGGGGGAAAGGTTGAAAGGCAGAACAAAGAGTGGAATTGTCTTATTTCTTGGAATCATCTCCCATTTGTGTTTAGAAACCCTTCAAATGTTTTGCGGTTTACACAGTTTACAAAAACACAGTTATGTTTCTCAGTTCCCAGGGTCTTTGGTTCACGGTCACACCCAGATAAACTGAGAAACAAGTCAGACTGTGGCTAGAAAAGGCAAAACGATTTACTGGCGCATCCCTTGGCTGGCCCTGGCCTGTGAGTCGGATGAGTCTTAGAATGATTTCCAAAGATTACTCGAGTCAGCCAGGTTGTGGGCAGAGGGCATGACGTCCGCAGCCTCCAACATGTGGTATCAACTGTTTACAAGCTCTCTTGTCTTTCCACGCAGGATCGTGGAGTCTCCAGTTTGAAAATGGAAGCAAAATCTGCGTGCTTCGCAGCCTGCTGTGGCTCGGCCTGACCTTCTACCACATGCCGATGACGCCACAGCATGGATACATCTACATTGGTGATGGGCTCAAGAACTTGAGCTTACCCATCATGCTCTAAAGAGAAATGTTAAGACTTATTTCCAGATACAGATGTTTTATGTCTTTTTTTTTCTCAAACTTTCAAAACCAAAGTGTGATCAATGCTAAGTTTGGCAATTTCGCTAAAAAAGTATAAACTGTAGTGATGCAATTTGTGTCTCTCTCTTCCATTTACTTCTCATGCATGACGGGTTTTTCTATACAGTAAACAAATGCTGAGAGGCAGAATAAACAGACATTTTATTTGCACATCTGTGTTGCCTGGAGTTTACTCAGTCAACATACCACCTACTTTGAAAGTGTAACACTGACCCAGTTGTTCACATTAAGTTGTCAGTGGCTTCTCTTCGAGGGCTTTTTTGAAAAACAACAGAGAGAAATGGATATCTCTGGGTGGGTCTGGGTGAGATTTGTTCAGAGTGTAACACAGCATATAAAAAAAAAAACATCCACTACATCTGTATGTAATCGCCCCACGGACTCTTCTGACAGCTGCTGTGGTGATTCATCAGGGTTTAGGTCCTTTCAGTGTTTTGTGTAATAGGGTCTGGGACCATAACGCACATTGTCCTTGAGCAGTGGGTGGCCAACACACATCCGTTTCTTGCACCATTTCAGTCCCTTTTTATAGATGGGTTTCACGGAGGAAACGGACCAGCGAGTCAAATATCTGCACAAAAGAAAAAAGTAAAGTATGACTGAGTTTTACAGGCATGCTGAGAGTTGGTTGTTGACATTGGAAAACGCACACAGACAAGAAAACAGCATTCATCACCTGTTAAGTTGTTGCTTGGGCTTCTTCGGGACATGGCCTTCTGGGAGTTTGGGTCTGTGGTCAGGGAGGAGACCTTGAAAACATGAAGTCAGACTAGTTTACCTTCAACATGTCAGAGACGATGTCTGCTGAGATAACTATGAACTATAGAATTCAGATGCAGCTGGAATCTCTTTATGCCTCATGTAAATAATCACACTTTCAGCCTAATGAGCAGTAAACGGGTAACGACCTCTCTCTTAAAACAGGCAATAACAATACATCTTTGGACTAATATTGTGACAAGCAGGAAAATATAAAATATATATCTGAAATTAATATTTGCACAGTAGTATGCAACACATGACTTCTACTAAGTGTTTGCGTCTGCATCCCCCCCTACGAGCGCGTGCATGAGAGTGTGTATTCTGCGCAAGCGCCAACGCTGTGAACCTAGGGGAAACACTGATAAACCTAGTGTCAAATGCAACAAAGTGGGACTTTACTGGCAGCTTAGTGTACAAATGTAAGCGAAGTCACCCAAACACACCTGCTCTGTGAGCCATCTGCACACAGATGGCAATCTTGCGGTGTTCCTGCATGCAGAGACCAGTAATTCTCCTGGGCAACATTCCTCCATCTGACCGGATGAACTGACTGAGCAACAAGACGTCCTGGGAGAGGAAAATATCAAAATAAATCTGGCTCTTGAAACAGCTGAAGAAACGTCATGTTCCGACTGTAAATGCATTTACCGTATAGTTGTATTTGTGCTGAAGGTTCCATTTGTAGATAGGACACTTGGCTGTGGGGTTTGGAGGCTGTGGTCCGGGGGGAACGTCCACATGTTGTCCCTCAATCTGGGCAATGATGAGAATAGATCAGCTAATATTAAATACAGGATGTATTATTGTCAGACTCATCTTCACAGTGTCTATCAGGGCTACATGTTAGATGTCACAGAGCCTGAGATTTGTTGAATAAGATGAAATACACGTATATGCTATGAACGCATGTTGATGTTTTTATACAAACCAAACTACACCAGGAAATAAAGAACATGGGCACTAATACTGTCAGTAATATATGTCATATAAGCATCCTCTTACTTACTGTTGTCATTTTACCCTCTTGTTGCACGACCACTGTAAGAAAATAGATTAAGTCATTAGATAAATGACAAAACAAATACTTGCAGTCTCTAAGTTCTGCTATCCTTGCTTGTAGAAGACACTTTGAGCAATTATGAGAACAAGTGATACAACTATTAACTTGATAGCAAGTGACATACAGTAAAATACAACTTGTATATTTTTTTCTATTTATGTTATATGCTTTGATTGTTGTCCAGTAACTCTGTTGTGCTTTGTTATAATCAGGTCCATCTTGACAATAAGACATTGAGCTGTAGAAATATAGGTTCAATACAATACATGACAGATTCCACAAATAAGTACATGGCAGCAAAACAATAACAAAACAAATTGCCACAACATATGAGGAAGCACTACGCCAAATAAGGAGAAAAACGACCTTATCTTCGACAGAAATTATAGCAAAAATTAAACAAATAACATTCTACAAAACAGTCAGCAGGTAAGGAGTCAACTTAGTAAACAATAACAACCGCTTATGGATACATAATCAATAGTAATAGCATGCCTAAGCTAACAGCTCTTAAGGGGGTTTCTTACATATACTGCATTGACAATGAGAAAATGTCACTGCTAGGCACAATGTCAACATGAGAACCTAACGCACTGAATGGGGAGCTGTCAGAATGGAGGGGATTACTTCCGTCCACGCGTGGCTTCACGTATATTCAATGAGTCGTGTTTCCGTTAGATTTCATTCTAGCCTTTAGGATAAGACCAAGAGGATAGCGTGCTTCCTCTGCTGTTTGTGAGCAGTCAGCAGGTCTCCCTGTGGAGCAATAGCTGCACAGAGGCTCTTGCTGTCAGTGTCTTTAAATTAGCATGCTACAGCTAGCTAACACTCCCACAGGATAACACCACAACGTCTCGGAGGAACTCTCACCCTGGCGGAGTCCTCTGCTCGGCATGGTCACCACGGACAGCCGAGGAAGGCATGCCGTCTGAAGGAGACCTAGGTTAGAGGCTGTGCTTCCCAATTTTAATGCAGAAAACGAGGTCAGGACAGACCCCAGCGCACAGCGGAGCGCCATGTTGAATTACTGACCTTATCGCTTCCGGTAAAGAAAAAAACAGAAACTCTCGCGAGAACGAACGCAGCGACACCCTAGGTGTGGGTGGCGTATAACAAGCAGGTGGTGAGGAAAGAAGTGGAGACCCTCACAAACCAAACAGGAAGTAAGTATACAAATCTAGTTTACTGACTCCACGTTCATTCACGGAGGTCACAATTGTGTTATTCAGTAATGTAGTGAAATAAGTCACTTTTTAAGTCATGTTCAAGATGTTCATAGCAGTGTTATGAATCTTTATTTAAAGTGTTACCATGTTAGCTAAGGTGTAGTTGTAGGCTATCCTCAATTTATACACAACAAACACTGCAGCACCTTATCTACCTAAATTTAACACAAAGGAAAACAACACGCAACGCTACAGGTTGAAAAAATACATTATAAACCACTCAAGTCATGAAAAAAGGGAAAACATCATCTAGTTAAAGCTTCAGCAGCTCTGACAAGGTTATGAGTCCAGTGTATAATGTTTAGTTGAAGTGGTATATTGGTGATAATTCGCCATTTTGAATGAGTATATGCTCTTGTGTTGTGAAATCTGTCTTGGGTTTTCTGTTAAATTGTAGAGTAGTGACATTTATGTGGAGTTAAGTAAAATGTTATGGTATGGTTATGTCTGACATGTCTGTGTGTTTGTGTGTGTGTGTGTGTGTGTGTATCTTCTGTGCCACTGTACAAGACAATGTCCTGCAGGATGTATCCTTGGATCGAAGAGATAACTAAGAGAGGCTTTCATCCTTGTTTAGATGCTCTGAGATGCTCCTAACAAAGACATCACAACTGTTCATCATGCCCCCATCCATCATCCATCAGATGAAAGTATGACAGGCACCTAGACGAGCGATGTTAGAACACGCCAAGCTTTTGTTGCAGACAGCAAAAGATACAGGTAGATTCTTTACATGCAGATTGAAGAGAGGCTCATGGGAGATAAAGAGTTGCTTGATGGTGTTTTCATGAGAACACTACATCCTTGTCCAGCTGTAATGTTTTTGTTTGCTGTTGTTCAGGATTTACCTCATGGCCTCATCCGTTGGCATAAAGGGGGCATTAAGAAAAGCAAGGTACACTGCAACAATACAACATGAGTCCTTCTGTAGATACAGGGACTACATTTATGTAACCTGAAGCAAATTACAGCAGCTTGATAAATGGTGGCATAGACATAACAACACATGTGGGCACATTCTTTTGCCGCATGTCCTCGTTGTGCAATGTTGGTTCCAGTTTACTCAACAAAAAAAACAGCAGTATGAAACTAGGCTTTTACGTTATGCCTTTTCTTGCTCATTTGGGCGTCTCCTGTCTATGTTGACAGAGTTGTCGTTCAAAACAGATGATAGAACGAGACCTTATTATGGGATGTTAAAGAATCTGTGGTGCCCTGTGGAGTTTATGCTCATCTGCAGCTTAGACTGCCACCCTCCTCCAAGTGTGGCCTTTTGTTTTGCCAAGCCAGAGGATTTACATAATCACACAATCAACTTGTGCAATGTGATACATATTCCTGCCAAATGTTTGATGTTATTCCACTGACTGACAGTTGGTGGTGGTAACATGCAACAAACAAAGGTCAGAAAGAGGAAGACTGCTAACAGGTAAATGCTGATGTGAATAACATAAATAGAAATATACATCAACACCAGCTTTGTGAGCGTTTAATGAGAAAGGTATTCTATTCTATGAGTTTGTTCAACCCCAAGGACACACAGCCCCTCGTAGTAACTATAAACTTTACTTTTGTCCGTTTGGTAGAACCAGAAAACTCCATAGGGCAGCTTAAATTGTTGATTCAGAATAGTTCATTGTGAGTGGAACGTGGTAAACACATGTAGGGCATGTCAGGACACACAGGTTCCTTCGGTTCATGACCAAAAAAATGTGAGCATTGATTCAAATGCTGTCTTAAGAGGGCAACCTAAAAGAGCTGCACACTGACATGCAAATGGACTTCTTCTATGTCCATCTTGTCTAGAGACCAGAGAGGAGATTGCAATCACTGCCGCCCCGCCGCCACAAAGCAGACATTGTCTCTGTGATTAGGTTCCTTCGTCAAGGACACTTAAGCAGTCACATTCGCTGAGAGAAGCCCCAAAAATGGCATTTAAAGTGTCTGGCCACCTCCTCACAGGCTTTGATATTCAAATGAAACATGGCCTTGTACAAACAGACCCCTTAGCCGAAGAAGCCAGGGGTAGAGTAAATCAGATAGGATTTCCCTGAGATGAAAAGAGCTCGTCTGACATTTTCACAGTGAGCGCTGGGGGACACTGGAGCAATGTTGGTTTGATGTCATGGTGGGAAGTTATTGCTGTGTGGAAAAGGTTAGCATTTTCACCCCTGCCTCCCTGGATAAACTGCTGAAACACAGCATGGAACGAGCAGATGAGCTGAGACCGGAGAGAGGATGAGCGGGCACTGTCTCATAACACAAAAACAAATCCATCCCACTATGCTGCATTCCTCTTTTATCGTCACACTGGTCAGTTTGTTTGGCCTTTAATGTTTTTGGTGTCGACTGAAGGGCCCCTGGTGATAGCTGCTGCAGAAAAGTCTGAGCATAAAATGAGGGTTTTAATAGCAATAACTGTTGGATCTGCGGAGATGAAATGAAAGCTACATGCATGTTATTTCATTGTCAAACTAAAACAAGCTGTCTCTGGATTACTTTGGCTGTATATCCGTTCAGATCCCTGTCCGTGGAGTGAAACGCACGTCACTACTCTTAAACACCGGGCATTCAGCACGTCTCTGTATGTTGCAGTTGTATTATAGTGAAATCTATGCTGTGATCTTCTGGTGGTTGAGTCTCATGTCATTTGTTTTCTTTCTGTAGGGGGACATCAGATAGAACCCTGAGTAGCCAACGAAGGCCTTGTCAAGACTAAGACTCCACTCTGCAAGTGATTGTGTGAGTCATTGTTTCCATTCATTTGCCTTTCTACTCGTCCAGACTAAAACACAGCCCTGGTGTTTTCAAACTTAAACCGTCCCAGCAGTGTTTCCAATATCTGCCAAAAAGCAGCTGTAAGGGTGAGCTCACACCAGCCTTATTTCATCAGATTTAACCAAGTGTTTATGCTCTGCGTGTTGGTGATTTCTCTCGCTGTGAACACAGTGATACCACTGGTGTGAACCAATTAACTGGATTCTGGTCCTCTTGAAAGCAATGGTCTTGTCCACTTGCATTTGGAAACTGTGGAAAGGTTCGTCAATGGTATGAATTCCATTGGTAATGAATCGCAGTCACGGAACACTCAAAATTCACTGGGCTTTATTTGCTTTGTGAATGTTTTGCTCACTGGTCCCTTTTGTATGTCAAAGACGTGGTAGGGTAGTGCATTTTTTTATACTGCAGAGTGTAAAAGTTGTGTGTTCATAGATTGGTTTGTTTGCAGTGGCTTGTGTGCACTTCAGATCTGTACAAGCACAAGTTTACCCTCCATGATGTAAATATTGCAAAGCATGTTTTGCCCTTTAACCCACCCAGACTTCTGACCAATAACGGAACTGCATTTCTGTGCACTCGAGTTTTGTTGACAAGTTATGGTCCTTTTGAGGTTTTAGGTGTGAGCGCACCCAAAGACTCTTGAGTTCAATGGTGGCGGGGTCATCTGAGGCCCAATTCGTGCATTTTCTAACAGAAACATTCCAGTGTGAATGCAACAGTAGATGTAAGCTTTAATTCCAACCATTAATCACACCTTACGAGTGTTGTGTCATAGCTTTAAAATGATTCTTTTCGGAGGAGGATTTCTGTCGATGAGAAATAAAGGTTTCTGACAGAATATCTCATTCCCATGCACGTGGAATGTGTGGATTTGCTGCTACGAAATTGATGGGCACAGTCTGGTATGCAATTAAGGCATAGCTGTCACTAAGAGGCTTTCCTGGGTGATTAACTTGTAAGGGCTGTTGCATCCAAGGAAGTCATCTGAACACAATTAGCCTATTTCCAAGGAATGAGTTTGGTTTAGGGCCCCCGCTGCTCGAAAGATGAGGTGAGAAGAAAAGAGGTTCGCTGGAGCTGACAACTGGAAATCAAGATACAGCTTTCATCGGTTAGCCAGTGGACCTCTGTGTCCTGAGTGGCATTCAATTCATTATGGTGGTATTCATTGCTTTCCTTTTTTTTCATCCTCTTTTTTTTAAGCCGGGTAAAGCTTTTCTGCAAGTGACATGAATCTTTATCCATCAGAGTATCCGCTAGCCCCCCTGCGTCCTCTTTCTCTTGCCCTCTCACTCACCACCCTTCCCATACTTATTTGGGCGTACGTGCTAAATGGCACTGGCTTCTCCAACAAATTCACTGCTCTTTGAAGAGGCTCTTATCCCCATTTTTCCCCTGCTTGGCCCTGAGAGTGGTGGCTCCTATCCTCCTTCTCACACACACGTACCCACACATGCACGCACACACACACTCAGACACACACAGATACACACACTCACACACACACCATAAAAACACAAACCTCTTCAGATGTTTGAAAACATTCTGTCCTCTCCCTTTGCATTTTTCTTCCTGCTGGGGATGTGGTTTTTGTTTTAGTTTGAAGTTAGTTCCGCACCTCCCGAGGTCCAGTCCCCTCCGACTGAGTTTTGTTTGTCTGACCTTTTAGAGGTTCACCCCTGCACCAACAGGCGAGACGGAAGTCAATTAAAGCAGACAGAATAAGATCAGAAAAGTTAAAAGACAGATCTAATTTGTGTTCATTCCAGATCACTGTCACTGATCAGGAATTCTCCGCCCCCATCTGTTTCATATTGAAGAATCGTGTTTCACCTGTAGCAGCAAGAGCCAGAAATATATAACCAGCAATTAATATCAGCTCAGGGCCATGTTTTAATGTGATGCAGGGATGTCTCATGCTGTGGTGATTTGTGCAGCACTGGCCACATTTGTTTCCCACCATGGCTGCCGGTGCTCTTAACTTCCTCCTTGTGCATGTTGCCATGACGCCTGCAGCAGCATTCTCACATAGACCAGATGGTTTCCTGCCAGCTGTGCACCTCTTTGCAAAAAAGACTGACAGTAGATGATCATGTGACACTTTTGGTGACCATGATTATTAAAAGAATGGCTTTGTAATAATGATTCAGGTCACTTGGTGGCAGACATGGAACAATATGAACATTGGTTTGTGGTCATGTTGGTGTTCACATACCTGGAAGTCAAACACTTTCACTCTCCTATTCGCTCTTTCTTTGGTCTCCACCATTTCCTAAAGGAAATGTTGGGCTATGCAATGGGTACACTGGGTTTACTGTGAGTGTCTACTGCTTTTGAATCAATCAATTGAATGTATATTCAGTCGGTTTAATTGGTGATTGAATAGAGTAACTAGAGGCTATCTCTCTATGACCATATCTCCACAGTTTTTGGCAGGATTTAAACCACTTTTATTCATGACATATGTTGTCAACGTGGTTATGAAGAAGTCTGACAAACTAGCAGTTCTTGGCTAATATACTACAGACTAGGTGTCAAAGTATATAAAGGTTATTTCTGTCCATTGACTTACATAGGACTTGAGTTGTTGACAATTCTTCAGGGCATGACAAAATGATGAACGGTGCATCTGAAGTTTGTGATGGTGCTAGTGTCCTCAAAGTTGTGGCCGTCCTCCAAAAGCTGGATATTGCCATGTTGATGTGTTTAGCCGCTTTTATCTGAGACAGGCGGTCATAATATGAAAACACACACAACCCTGTCTGTCTTTGGTAAAAGCAAAGCTTTGTCTTCTGGTAAGCATGACGCAAATATTTATACCAAGTATGACACTCATTTTATCATCCATCAATTGTATGGTGTTCTTGGTTTTCAATTGTTTGTATGTGTTTGGGATGTCGTGTTGCATCAATAGAATTTCGTAAAAAAAGCTCTTTTACTGTCATAAATCCAATATGTCCACACATGCTGACACAAAAACATGGCATGAGTTGCTGTGGACAAAAAAAGCTTTTACCAGAAATTTCAACTAGATTATTAAGTACGATTATTCAAGCCTTTCTATGTTTTTGCCAATGGTGACTCGACAGATGCCTCTTCTCACATACAAGTTGGAATTATTTGGAAACCTGCACTCACTGGCTCTTCCTTAGCAAGGTCATCAGTCCACGCTTTGGGCCCAGGGGCGAGCTGGTGGTATGCCAGTTGGCACTTAACTTGTCATGGCTTGGCCAGCTCTGGCTGTACTCTTTAAAACAACTCGGCTGCTGGTCACGTTACTGTTGTTTCCACCATGTGCTTTGGTGTGTGCTGCTGTTGAAGCATTGTGGCTGACTTTGGCCTCCCTTAGCAATTACATTCGAATGTAGAGAATGTCCAGACAGCAGGATGACTATTAGGTTGACCTGACAAAGTACTTAAAGAGTTTTTATTTATTCCCTCGGACTGGTTGGTTTGAACCACATCACAGATCTATCTGTACCTATCCCTGCCATAGCTAGATAATATATCTGTCCATACTTGCTGGCTTCCTTCCAGTCATCCATTTTATGAGATGTGCTCAGAAGTGTTAAACATTACGATATAAGCATTCCCACTGACTGTGCTATCATAAATCTAAGAATATGTCACTAATGTAAGAATCCATAATTATTACATTACAATATTGCAAGGGCCATTGATGGGAATCAGAGGGTTGTCAGACCAAAATGGTGCAGATTGGTTCCTCAGATTTGTGATGCACAAAATCCCTGAATGTATAAAGTCACTGTCCACTGGACAGCTAAGGTAGAATTATTATTTATTATTTTCATGATGCATCTTGTATCATATGTACACAATATTTATTTCAAAAAGGTCAAAAATTACTTTTTCATTGTAGGAGGATTATTTTTCATCCTTGTCATATTTACACCAAATCACATGTCTCACCATAATTACCTTCTTCAGTGTTTTTTTACACAAATTTCTTCAACCCCAATACACAAAGGGATTAGCAGTACAGAGTGTGGGAATATATCTCTTCCCTTTATGGTCACAACACCTTTCTTGAAAACCACCCTGATGTCACATAAGGTCACTGCACGATTTTATTGACCCACATTCGTCTCTTGCATCTCCTGCTGTGAGTGAAACTGGGTTACCTAATTGAATAGGACTTGGAGCAGGCTGCATTGGAGACAGGTGTAGCCCAGCAGGGGGCAGTAGTGATTATCAGGTGAAGCTGTTTGACTTCTTCCTTCTCCTGCAGACTGTCACTCTGCAACAGGCTGCATGATTCAAGACCCTGTGGATTAGATAATGCAGCGCCATCAACAATTTCAAAACCTTTACAACCTTGTATGTCTCCCTCATTTATCTATCTTAAGTTAGACACCAGTCATTCCTCGTGTTGGAACCAATAAACTGCTGCAAGGACGCAGAACAAAGGTGCTAATGGTTGGACATCAGGATTAATAGCATTCTGTACCTCTGGAGTAAAAACAATTAAACCCTAAACGACTTTTACCTTGGAGCTATGTGTTTCCTGACCTAATAAACCTCTCTTACCCTCCATGGGGAACCTGATCTTTGTGCCTTGTCCTCTTCCTTTCTCGGTGGGGGGTCATTCATGGAAACAACCTGAGAATGTCCGTTTTTCTCAATTTTATTATCTTTCTTCGTCTTTTTACACTAGGTCCAATACTTCTTATCCTCTGAATGAGAGCATAAAAAAGGCTTGTGTGTATTTGTCAATGCGTGCTTGACTTGCCCTGGTGAGAAGAGGTTGTACAGTCGACGGCAATCAGTCAAGTGTTCCTCTCGTCCTTCTACATGTTTTTTTAATTGGGAGACATTTAGTGGCACAAAGAGACATGATGCAACAAAAGGTTGGATGCTGAAAAGAAGCAAACCTGAAGTCCCTCCATCTCCTATTCATTCACATGTAGGCCTATAAGCACTGGGAAGTCAAACACAAGGCAAACTCTCCAGTCAAATGCCATCAGTGGAAAACAGAGGGCTGAGACTTTCTCGTCAGGAAGTAGAAAAAACGTACATTTAATTCTTAACGTTTGCTGTTAAGTTATGATGACAGGATGTAGTAACCAGTCCTATGCTTTATAGTCCAGTTACAAGTTAACAGCTGCCGTGTTTCAGGTTTCAGGACCCGCATTAACTGGCAGACAGAGTTTAAAGTGGAGCTGTGCAACTTTTCTGGCCATTGTGGCAACAAGTGGCAATTGAAGGGATAAATGCACAGTGGATTGAATTTTCCCCAAATTCTCCTTAAACAGTTGCTTCAAAGACATCATCATTAAGCAGCCTGGCAGCAGTCAGTTGGAACAGGAAGACTATACCTGGCTCTGACTTATTGTATTTAATGAGTTTATAATGGGAACAGTTCAACTGGCAGATCAAACCATTACGTTTATATTAAAGATGGAGTCCAAGTGGCTCTGGGCTTGACTGAGTAGTTTTTTATGCTTCTTACACCAGCACTACATGTGAGAGAAGGTGGATAAATTGTAACTGTTGGCACCTGCCTGTCTGCCTACATGCCAGCCTGTCTCTCTGTCTGACTGTCTGTCTTTCACGGTGAGAACCATTTGAATAGTTTTTGCATTTATGGTTAGAGGTTAGGCGAGGACTGGTTCAGTACAATACTATCAGTCACAGCTTGGCAGTTTTAGAATCTTTCGCAAATGTATTGGTTCAATATGGGAAATACAATGACAGCACACACATATTCTGTTGAATCGTCTTTTTCAGTTGAAGGGTACTAATTTACATGCATTTACACAACTTAAACAGCATTAACAGCTACACCATCACATGTAATGAAATGTTGCATGTTTTCTGCAGTATACAAATCAAACATATTAAAAAAAGTTCTGTTTGATTTGGCTGCCAGAATATATGCTTTTTTGGTCATTTTTCTTCCCAAGTTTTTGTTACATTTTTGAAGTGTTCAGTGCACTTTCTATTTTAAAGTATAATGTTCTCCACGTCCTTGAGAAGTACCCATTACACAGCCTGCACTCTATGCACCTTGGAAGTCATCTAAGCTCTTTGACATCTGTCATTTTTCCATGTTCATAGTCTCGAGGGAGTCGCTGGGTTAAGCTTTTCTGGTAATCATCAAGCAGCGTCTGAAATATTAACGTTCTTTAAATCGCAATTAGTCAAAACTTAAGTACATGTTAAAAAATAACTGGAAACCTTGTTGCCTTTCCATACTGCTGAGCAGTGACTCACTAATTATTCAAGGGCACTTGTGTTATGTCCTTCTTCATGCTTTACTTTCCACTAGAGTTCAGTCAGGCTGCGTATGAGGCAGCAGGCAAAAATTAGCCAAGTGAAGCCTCCAGCTGTCTCCTTAGGTCACATGACCTTCACCATGCAGGTCAAAGATATCAGTTGAGAACGCAACATAGACTGTATATAAAGACGGACGATGTCTCCACTTCCTCTCCCGGGCCAGAAATGAAGCCAAAATATAGCAGATATGTTTATCAGCTTCTAATGTACATAGAGCAAAGGTCTATGAGTCTATCACCCATCAGAAGCAGTTGGATTCATTAAAATGATGGGGGGACATCTTATCTTCATTAAAAGGAGTTTTTTTACATGTACCAGCTTCAACTCTGTTAATATCATTGTATAAAGTTAGCAGGGACTTGACCTGAGTGAAAACAAGATATGTTGATGATTCCAGCTATTGAATTGGCAGTACAATTGTGGTGTGACATATGAAGACCAGCACACAACAACATTTGATAAAGTTGAACAGGGGCACAGTGTAGCCTGTGCGTGGATGCAACATGCAGCCGTTAATCAGGATTTAGCTTTCATGAGCCATTTTTCCAACCAACTAAGACTATGACATCAAAATCACCGTTTCAGTTTAGGACTTTATTTCTGATGTGAATTGATAGAAATAGGTTCAAATGCTGCCACTTAGCTCGACTTATCTGTCTGCTTTGTGTGCAGCTAACAATGTTTAGCAAGATTTAAACTCAGGTTGTTGATGGTCACTCCACTCTTCTAAAGTACTGTATGAGCTGTTTTTCACACACACGTTTCCAAAATTTCCCCTACATTTCTGAAATGAATCTCACTGATTTAACGAGTGCTATACATTTCGTATTTTTGTTGGATTATTCTTTGGATTTTACTGCTGGGGTTGGCTCTGCGTACCAAATTGTTTTTGACACCTGGGCATAGTGCCACTTTGGTTCTTTTGTCGCAGCCTTAAATCATGTAATGTAAATCCTTTTGAGATATAGCAATGGTGTCAAATATGGTTCTGCCCTAGACTAAAATTGTTCATTCATAACATTACCCTATTGTATTTTATGAATGATCATGTGCTGGCGATAAAAAAAATAAAGTAATTTTCTTTATTATCACTGTACATTTTTATGGTAGTTGGATTTATTTGGTCTTATGAAAAAGCTCAGTGTTAAACATCTGGCTGACAGAAAAACTAATACATTAATTCCCTCAAAAGGGGAAAAGGAAGTACTGTCCAAGCGAAACAAGTCAATGTTATGATTAATAAATCCCTTACAGCTCACAAAAGTCACAGTGATAATAAAATAAATCTTCAGGATCTCACTCGACACTCAACATCAATAAATACACACAGGTACACTCGTGTTTGGAGGAAGGTATCGACTGTTGCAAAGCATCGGAAATCGAAATTGATGTGACTAGATGACACATTTCACCCTCAACCCACGCTGTTGGCTGCTAAGATTCCGAGGAGTAGACTCTCCTTCCCCTGCTGAAAAGCTTGTTTAAAAAGACTCGTCCAACTGGCAGGAGCCCATTTACAAATGTGCAATGTTGTCTCTTTGTTGTAGTGAGCATAATGTGCCCCAAGCACCGGGAGCTCACAAGGGGCCTTCATGGGCTATGGGCTTGTGGGGAGAAAGGAAAAGGATTAAAGAGGAACGTTAACAGCAAGGAAACACACAGACACAGTGAAGTGCCACAAAGAACAAACACAAAGTCCTCTCAGCTGATTTCACCCGCTTTGTGTGTGATAAACGCTCTGCTCCAAGAGTCTGCCCATATGCTCGTATTGGGGAAGAAATAACCACAAAAGCATCAAAGACGGTGGTCCCTCATGTCCCTTACATTTGATCAGTCCACCATGGGCCCTTTCATGTATTGACCCACAGCTGTTGTGTACCTGTGATTTTTTTTTTTGGTAAGGATAATCTGGTTAATCTTTCTACTGTGACTGATTTATTTCATAGTTTTCTAAGGAAACCATGAGTGTATTATATATAAGAACTGCAGTGTTGAAAAGAAGGGCCCTGCTCTCCAAGACAGCTGTGTTTGGCACATGCAATACAAAATATCATATTTTCATGCTTGTACATCTGGCAACTCAGAGTGTGCTGCAATTGTGTCTTCCTCTCTCGAAATAAAATCTGATCATTCAGAAGTTGCAGTATTGCCATTTGGCCACGATGTGTTTTTGCTTCAAAGCTTCAAGCGCTTCCTTTATCCAGCTCCAGAACAAGCAATTTTACAGCAATAACATTTCTAATGCTCATGTCAGGCAAATTAGGTGATCTGTGTCTTGATGCACAGTCTGCTTCCACTTACAAGCAGGTAAACCTTTTCCCACCAAAAGTTAATTGAGTTTTGCAAATCTATTTGAAAGGTGTTTAGCACCGATTCACCGAGGAAGATGAGTATAAAAGTCTCCAAATTTGGCTTCTCCACTCTTGAAAGATTCATTGTAAGGGTTTGAAAATTCTTACTGTAGTTAACGGGACTTGCGCCAAACAGAGAAGTAAACTCATGGAATGCCTTGTGGTGTCCTACAGGTCAGTCTCATATCAGTTCATATTAGTAATCTGGTTTGTAACAGCTCCTCATCAGTATTACTTTGTTCAGAGTTGAGCTGCTCTGCAACAGCAAGCGTGCTATTTCAACAGTTCCAACTCTGGTAGAGGTTGAATGTTCTTGGCTGTCAACTTGACAGAATTCCTAAAACTTTATTAATTTACCTCCACATTTTGTGCTTTAACAATTCACATTATTTTCATCAGAGTGAGTATGCCATTGTAAACTGGCTCACCACTGGTGTGTCTTTCACTTCGATAGATTTAACTTGACAGTGTCAGTGGAAAGCACAACATTCTGCATCTGTTCTTCCTGTTTGATGATGCATGTAAAATGCTGACTCATAACCGCTAAATTTGAGTTGTATTTATTCTGACTGTGGGCCTGCTGGTAATGGACCACCCTGAAGGACACATTCGTCATCCCAGTTAGACTATTTTATGTCACTTCTCATACAAGTCGCGTTTTCATATTTATGAATAAGACGCATGCATCCTCTCTTGCTGTATCTGGAGGCTGGTAATCAGCAGACCCTCTTTCCACCCTCCTGGAGCACATGCCATTGGTTTATGTGCCTAAACACACACACACACACACACACACACACATACATGTACAGTGCAGTTTCCATGATACTGATTGAGGAAAATCTTTTCGCATCAGTCTCTCCACCTGTTAGATGTTAGGGAGCTCTCTCTGCTGTTTGTCTAAGTATTCTGTGTGATCCAATCACTACTGGAGCTCATCTTCAGCTGATCCCCAGGAAATCTGCAGATATTTGATCTGAGGAAGATCTCTTTGAAAGTTCAAAAAGATCCCGTGTCTCTGCTCCATGTAGAGCCAAAAGTTGAATGAAAGCTGGAAAAAATCCATGCCACTAATAGCTATTAGAGACAGTAACCAAACACGCATACATACCTTCATATTCTGTATGTCCATTTGAGATTGTAGAGGTAATGTTTCAAGGAACATGTTGACATTTACAATCTAAAATATAATTTCTGGAGAATTCATTGAGACCGTTGTTATTGCTCATATGTTTGTTCGGTTAATATAAAACCATGGTCATCAGCCAAGTAGCTTAGCTCAGCAGAAATACTAGAGGGCTTTAAAAAAAATCCACTCAACAGCACCTGTAAATCTCACTAATTAAAATGCTGTGTGAAATTACGGGCCCTGGCCAAGAAATTATGAAGTTCATAACCCTGTAAAAATAAAGACAAACTGTCAAATTGACTCTTCATTAGTTATTGTTGAACTTTAACATGTTGATATAACATAGTCATTATGAGGGTTATGTTATTGTTGGACGGAGCGTTTCCCTTCAGTTTTTACATTGAATATTTACTATAAGGATGTAATCTTCTTATCAAACTCATTTTAGAAGAACCCAGGTGATCCCATTTCACAACCGTTCACTGTAACATTGACAGACAACCATTGAGCACTTATAATTGTAACCCTGCTTTGCACTGTGTCTAAGGAGAGAGCGCTGCATGACCCTCTGCCGAATATTGACAGTACGATCACTACCTGGACCTCATACATGGCAGTCCAGCAACTTCCCCGCTCCCTGCAGCAGAAATGTGGGTCTGATTATCGGAGCTGTACGCTGAACGATTTACCGGCTAAAACCTTGGGAGGCACGGCATAATGCGAAACAGACATGCTATATCTTTAACACAATAGACCACACTTACAAGGAAGACATACCTTTGTCATCATCCAGAAAATCATATTAAATTTGTGCGCTCTGGGCTGTGAGCACCACTGTTCAAATCCAGATAGCAGACAAGCGTCTCTGAGGACACAGACAGTATTACCTGCCCGCTGAATGGGATTCTTTTCCCTGAAGTAATATCTGCTTAGCCCGAGGCAGCAGAGCGCTCACTGACAAGCGGTATAGAGTTTGCATGCCACCAGTAATAGGATAGTCCAGCGTCATTAAAGACATGCTCTGTCAAAATATTTGCAACTCCATCACAGGTAGGAGCAGTGTTTTTAGTGGGTTTGATGCTTTTAACTACAAAGTGAAAACTGTCAAGTGCATAGTAACATGTCATTGTGCTGGATATGAGGTCTAGAGAGAAGTTTTTATTTCCCATATAAAAGGTACAGTGTGTAGGATTTAGGGGATCCATCAATAGAAACTAAATTCAAAATTATGTTTTGATTGTGTTTAACCACCTGACATTAAACATTTTCAGTGTTTGTTTGATTAGAATAAGGCTTAATATCTAGATCAGAGTGAATCCTCCTTCATGTGGGCCACCATGGTTTAGTGCTGCTGAGCAAGACACAAAACCTCTAACTTGACCATATACAATGTATGAAACATGTCTCTGAGTATTTGCCCCTTGGACATTCGCCAGATTGCAATCACAATGACTCTCAATCAGACAACGAAGACCCCTTGGTTGTAGATTTAGAATGGAGTGTTTGTCAGCTGTGTTTGTATAATCTTTAAATATATTTTCTTCCAACAAAGCAAAGCACGGGAGTTTACTTTAGTAGTTGGTGGTTTTTTACAAAAGTCAGAATGCTTTTCATGTATTTTAGTAGTTTGTTCACTGTTCTTTTGGAAGCACTGTAAGCATAGTTATCTTAGAACCCTCACCGGGGTGTAATTTCCTTACCTCATTCACAAGATATGGCTGAATCCCAGCAGTGAACGCAGGGATAATGGAAATAACAAAACCCTATATCCCCATCAACTTATTAAGACGTGCACATAAGATTGTTTTTGTTTTATCCACATGAAATGGGTTCTGAACATAGCAAAAGTTTGGCAGGACCTCAGGGCCCATGACCGGGGGCTCAGGCGTCACAATCCGTCTCAAGATGTGGAAGTAAAATTGAGATTGTCATCCTCTGCAGGTACAATAAAGGCGTTTCATTATTAAAGACACAGGGTGAGAGCAGTGCAGCATTCCCAGCAGAGAGCCCCGAATTGGGTCTGTGATCTTAACATGCTGGCGGGGGATCCTGGTGGATCCGCTCCAAGCAGAGTACACCCCTGTGGACAGGGGGCCCTTGCTGGAAATTAAATTACCGCCTTTCCATATAACCATGGTGGTCACATTTACAAAAACATGGGGAGTAATGTTACATTTTCGATAGCTAAAGATAATGTTGATGAATAGACATATGCTCCCTTTGGCAACACCATTACGTGCTCGCTACAGCATACTGAAAGGATGTTTCGTCTGTTTGCTATGGAACGGACCATAAACTCTTCATGCATGTTGTTCCAATTTCATGCCTTTTATATTTCCATAGCTACATGACCTCTTTAAGGTTCTCCCAAAACATATGATACATGTGCAGCCATGTCAGTGTTGTATTCATTGTCTTCCTTTGCATTGCCAAAACTGATAGTGGAAGTTTTATCAGTGGAATCGGGAGTCGTTAAGGGACCAAATAACGGCTTTGCTGCTGGGAAACATTTTACATAAGGTATCATTATTTTCATGGTTCTCATATTTTTAGTTTTGCTGACAGTTAAGTTAAATATTCTTAAACGATCTAGTCTAGTGTGACATGATGAATGTGCCTGGACCATGAATATCAATTGAGGCAAAAGAGCCAAATACCAATGTTCACTGGGAATGTACGTACAATAAGCTGAGCCCCTACATATATTCTATAAAGTGGGTTTGCATACTACACAGTAACTTAAAGCTTGCACGTAAACGTAGATGTACACACACATCTCCCAACATCAAGTTAAGGTAGAGAAACACAAACTTTTACTTTACAGCACATCAACATTAGTTTGACCCTTATATTCTATAGCTCTATGTGCTCATTGTGTTGACATCTTGATATCATTTTGCTTTAACATGTAAGCTGTTAAAGCATCGGATTGTTTCCCCCTCAGTTATCAGTAAAACTTAAGAAGTGTATAGTTCGTCCATTCTGGGACTCTGTAAAAACATGGTCGTCCAATATGGCCACCTCCGTGGAGAGAAACTACTCCTGGTGATGAAAGTCTCTTTGAGAGTAATGTCAACAATTCATACATGCTGGTGATGTTAAACTCATAACGACATGAGTATCTTCTTTTTCATATCATTTCTGCCAACAGAAAAATACGTAATTTAACTGAAATCTTCCACACCGCACCTTTAAATCTGTTTTTGGTGTTCTATCAGACACATGTGAAGTGAAGGAGAAGACCAAATAAAAAAGCAGAAATCTGGGCTGAGATTTTGGAGGTCTGGAACCAAACTATAGCCTTTGGATGAAACTGTGAGATGTTGCTCCAGTTGTTTGGATTCCAGTTGTATCCGCACATGGAACCAGCTGGAGAAATGTCTTGTTTAAAAATGGGTCATATAAAAACAAACAAGCAAATATTAGGAACAGAATTCTAGTTTCAAGAACCACTTGATCTGGTTTTGTGATCAAAATTGCATTGGTCCTAAATTAACCTCTCGTTACATTTCGTCCTCACTTTCATTTGATCAACAGGGCGTTTTAATAGCTTATCTGCCGTCTGTCTATATTGTCATGAGCAAGCATTACAAATTGTATGAGTGATATCCTGGTCTCCCAGCCAGGAAGCATTAGCTCAGTCGTTTGCTTTCATTATGGAGGAGTCATCGGTGGATGTGGAAACCACATCAAGGAAAGACGGCTAACAACCCTGAAGCTGCGGGGGAATGTTACATTGTGAGTCCAGACTTTACGTACCAGATGAACGTGACTGGATAATGTTTCATTCGCAACACTGAATGCTAATTCACTGTTTTTGTGTCTTTGCTTGTTACTCATTATCTCCCATGTGTGTATGTAACAGTGGGGGAAACCGAGTTAACTGTCTAAAGAGGGGGGCTGCGAACCCAAGAGGATGCCACATCATTCATGTCTTCGGCAGAATGACAAGAATGCTCTTTAATGCCGTATCTCTGCGCTGTCAGCAGCAGCACTGCTGAGCGTTTCGAGGTGTTTGTTTGTTTTGCTCAGGGCATCCTGGGTTCGCCTCCGATGAAACCCCTTGACAATGACATATGCGGGGAGGCTCCTTCAAAGTTGCCGCGCTCGCTCTTTCTCTATGTGACCCCCATGCCTTTCATTCTCCTCCTCTCAAGTATCCACCTAAAATGACAAGAGAGGATGGATGGCCATCAACCATGTGGAGCTCCTTAGATATCCGGTGGTCGCCTTGCCCCATCTGTTAATCAACACATCTCAACAGATGCATCAGCAGACACAACAAGACGGTACATAAACCGCGCAGCCATATCCTGACAGTCTCAACAAACAGGACAAGATTAATGAAGGTTTTTAGTCTAAAAATGTCCTTTAATTGCACAACAATGATCTCTAATTAAGGTTTTATTATTACACCGGATAAAGTCAGCAATATAGTTCCGAAATGAAAGTAGGAAACGGTCAAGAATATCTCGACTGAGAGTTTCCGAATGATGCCCTCTGGAAGAAATCACTTATTTATGTTCAGTCTGAGCCTCAGAGGTCATGAATTATCCAGTTCAGGACACTGTGAGAAGTTTTCTTAACCCGTATATGACAGTTTATTGTAGTTTTCAAGAACGTCTGGCTTGCTGCCTCTTGGCCATCCTGCCCACGCTGTATTTATTTCCTGTCAAGATGCTCGTCCTTATTATTCTGTCATTCCCTGTGGTCCCACCACACAGAATTTGCAGGCCGCCATCTCTAACCTCTGGCCCCCACCTTACCCCTGGAGGCACCGGCAGCCCTCCCCCCCCACCTGCCACTCCCTCACCCCACAGTACTCCCCTCCCTCTCCCACTCCTCCACTCTCCCTTTTCTCCCTTTCAACGCCGTTTTCCCTTTTGCCACTGCTGCACCCACCTCGTCCCACGCCCTCGTCTCTCCATCAAACTGCACATCTGGGAAAGTTTAAGAGAGCACAAATGTTGGATTTGTGGTCATTTATGTTGAGAGGCTTCATAAAGCGAGAGCAGAGTCTCTAGTCTTACCCTCCTTTGCAAGAAAGAGGAAGATTTATTCACCTGTTACATATTGCTTTTAAAATATTCTTCTCTCCCAAGGATCTTTAAGTGGAGTCAGGCCAATTTGTCTGGTAATCACCATCCTAAATCTTCTTAAACTAGACTTTATCAGTCTCTTATTGCTCAATGAAGTATGAACATCAGGTTAGGAATTTGCAGGAAAACTTAGACAGATAAGATTTGATTATAGCCATGCTGTTTGTAACTAAGCCAAATGTCTAGTCTGAAAGATTTTCACCTTGTTGAACATGTGCTACTCTTGCTCAACTCGAGGTTATCCAAAGAAGGCCTAAAAGATAACCTTTGTTACAGCAGTTGAGAAAAAGAGCTATGCCTTACTCATTGTTTGTGTGGAAGTTCTCAGACAAGCCCTCCTTAAAATGACTCATGGTATATGAATGAAGGTTAGATACTGTATAATCGACCCTTTACTATTTAATGAAAGTATCCTTTGTCTTTTGCTGTCCAATGTTGGAAATAATTAATGTTTTGAGTTAATGATATGACAAACCCTTAATTAAATGTCTTACTGATGGCCCTCGTAACTTCACATTTTAGTTTTGAGATTGAGGGAAAGAGTAAGATGAGATGATGTTGAGACAGCTCTCATGTTGGCCCTTTAGATGTAAACCTGGAAAGCCAGGAAACTGTTAGCTTAGCTTAGCATAAAGACCATAAACTGGCCGTGCTTGGAGGGAATAACACCTATACCAACACCTTTAAAGTTTTTTGGTTTTTTTTACAATTTATGTAATATGGACTAAACTGATCTGCCTCCTAGCTGTAGCATTTTCTTTGGCACCCTTAAAAAGATCGCTTTAAGATTCTGAGGTATTTGAAAACAATATTCCTGCGACATTGGTTGTTGAGTCATGAGGTTGGAATTGTGCAGAAAAGAGTTAGGAAAGGGTCAGATGGGATGAGAGACTACAAACACTTGAGAAAGTGAAGCCTAATCAGGAGGTGTGGTGGGGACCTCCAGGTGAAACTGCTGGACCACCTGAGACGAAATGATGCTAAAGTAATAGTTAACTGTCTATCCTGGGGCTGCCGAGCACATCTGGTCAGAGCTCTGTTAAAAAGGGACCTGCTAAATCCATTATCATTGTGGAGTAGCTTAAATTACAGAAGGAGACCTGGGGAAAAAACAGCTGTGAGAGCGATAACCTGTGAGAAAACTGCCATTAACACAGGGCAGCAGGTTTTACAGGGGGAGAGATTGACTACCAGTGGCAGAATACAATCAGCGAGGGTGTGTTTCCATGTCAGCCGGAGTGTAACGCAATCCTAATGTCACAAGATGCAAGGGGCAAGTGAGGATTGTCCTCAGTGTTTAAAAAGTAAAGGAAGCAAAGCCTGCATATTTGCATCTTATTATCTTGCATGTTAATTCCGCTGGAAGAAAGGTTAAGAGTAAGACTTCCGTCCTCGGAAACGTGCTCAACAGGAGAAATCGTCGAGCCTGACTAGAGGCCCCCGCTCTTAAGGGGGCCCTTTGGTATTTGAAGGATGGAGTGATGACAGTGGGACACTGTTTGTGTATAAGGAAGAAACAAAGTGAAACAGCTCTGAACATGTCAGCCCCCTCTGCTCGCCACCTCACAAAGAAATGTGTGTTGACCCGGCACAACTACTAAGTCTGCAAACCCCCAAACAACACTGTTTGTATTGTGCTGTGCATTCAGTGTGAACAGCTGAGGTTGCCTTGCTGCATTCAGGTTGTGGTGTGTTTACATGGATGCAATTGTTTTCATTTTGCTTAGTTAATGCAAGCAGAGTTTCAATCACAACTACAACCTTAAACTAGCCTTTCAATGTAGAATTGAAAATTAATTTCTGTCCCCTTGATCTTCATATATGTTTTGGGATTTGTTCCTTTGTGGTCCCGCCAGAACCACTGTAATGTGGTTGGTAACAAGGTCTGTACCCAACCCTACTTGTAATGGATCAAGAGTATTTGGTACTATTTGTTGAATAGCATGAATAAAACATAAACTGAGTGACAGCAGTAAGTTTTTCATTGGCAGTGGAAGTGAAGGCGGCAACTCCCATGATCCCATGCTTCTTCTCGACTCTCAGAATATGTCATTTGTTATCATTTTGACTGAGTAACCCCTTGTGGCCGATGTGAGAAATTCCAAATATGTGAAAGTGTCCAAGATACATTGGAGATCCAATCACTCAGACCAAATTGGGAGGTGGTCTGAGATGCATGTGGCCACATTCTTTCTGCAGCATGAATGCAAATCTGTCCTGGGCCACATAGAGGGACCACCTACTCAGCTGATGTCCTTTGACCTGTCCAAGGTATTTTTACACCTCTCAGAACTGCACATACACTGAATTATTTGTGACCACGGCCACAATATGAAGACTGACTGCCACATATTAAGTTTCTTTTTCTGAGGGAGTCATCTGTATTGACAGACTGGGCCATAAACAGAAATGACATAGGTGATTATTTGAATATAAGGCAGGGAAGTGAGAGCTGATCACAAGTGGTCACCGGAGTTGTGTTCAGGACATGCTCAAATACCAGGTGTGGAGTGACAGTGCTGTCCATTGGTGTTTATATCATCCAGGATTTATGTTAATACCAGGTCTGAATGGGCCTCCATGCTATGCTAATCTAAGCTAATCATCCCCTGGCTCCATACTCATATTTACAGTCATGAGACTGGTGTCATTCCCTTCCTCTAACTCTCGAACATCTTCAAGTTTGTTTTGATAAATTACTAAACAGAGCACTATAACAACACCGTAATACATATAGTGCACATCAGTATGCTGTAGATACTGCCTTGTGTTAAAATAACAACATGACACATTTGGATCTCCTCCACTCAATCCTATAAACACCTCCCATCTGGGTGATCCCTGCTGATAAGATCAAATGACCCAGTTCATGTTGCTGTGATCATACAGTGTGTGTGTATAGTCAGTTTATATGTCCACAGACGCCTGCTACATTATACTGTCTGCAACGTGACAACAGGGATTGTCCTCATCCATACACCGGGTCAGTTCCATGACACGTCTTTTGACCACGCATCATCAGATTCAATATGCAGATCATGAGCCAGATAGCGTGTTTGGCGTAGTCGGGCTGTGTGACCTTCCAGTGTTTTGGCAGATACTCTGTGTGGGGATGTAAAGGGCATGGAAATGTCACAATGCCTTCACACCACTATTAATGAGAAGTACTTGTGGCATCCATGATGAATTTCTGTACCCCTTTATGGGTACACACACAAACACTCACTCTCTCTCTCTCTCTCTCTCTCTCTCTCTCTCTCTCTCTCTCTCTCTCTCTCTCTCTCTCTCTCTCTCACTCACACACACACACATCAAGGTACCTCTGTGTTCGTGAGGACACTCATTGGCTTGATGGACAACAGGTCTTTACTCCAAAGTCTTAACCCTCAATCGACTCTTGGAAGAGTTAGGAGAAGCCAAATCATCCACATTCCTAGTGGTCATGTGTTCTATATGGGCCCAATAAAGATATGTGCAAGTGCATAGAACTAACTGTACCTATGTTTTCTACTTTAAAAGAACAGTTGAAAAAGTAAGGACCAGCCACAATGTCCTTACTTACCCCAACTGTCCTCATTGAGATCTGTTCTTGCATTGGTACAAGTACATACAAAACACAGAAAACACATGCTCTCATTGTTCAGAAGCGCTCTGGTGTTGATATCAGTCACCTGTGTTGTGAGGGTGCTGGCCAGGTGGAGTAGACAGCTGCAGGGTTCTATTTTAGTTTGATATGTCCCAATAGAGGCATGGAGACAGGGGTTATTTCTGTCAGAATCACATTGAACAACAGGTACCTAATGATGAAACACATTAAACTCTGGGTTATGTTTATCACCTGCGAAAAGACCCAATTTTATTAGCATCATCTTCAGTTTTCCATCTACATAGAAAGACAGCAGGAAATTGTTCACAGGAAAAATGTTAAGAACATTCAAGCAAGGAATGGCCTCTGGGTAGATAATGCCAAAGGTGTAACATGATGCAAAAATATACTCTGGAAATATTTTTTATATTTTTATATAAAGCACAGCACTGGCCAAGAACTGTTGATACACTTAAGCAGGGCTATCTTACATGTATATACGTATGTCTTATATCTTGAGATATTTATTTTACCTATCTGACTTTTCCACTTTTGCACTGTCTGGAAGTTTTACATTACGTCTGGCAGGAAACTGGTCTTTTTCTTTTGCGTGTTTAGATACACTAACGATTTCATGAAAAAGTCTGAAAAGTGTGTGTTTGAAAGGAGTCTCACACACACAGGCAGTCAGGGTGGTCACAGTGGACTTGTTCAACTCTGCTGTGTTTCATCTCGTACCTGCTGAATTATCTGCTTGACAGACGGGGAGTTGAGCTTGGCTGAGCAAGGGCTTCCCCCGTAATATTGTTCCTGTGCTGTTATCAAAAGGAGGGTTTGTGTGTGTGAGATTGTATTTGGGGATATCATGATCTGGTATGCAGTGCCTTCCAAAGTACTTTGCAGGATAGTGCCCAATGAGGTGTCCTGTAGCACTGCACGTCCTTGTACTACCCACCTGTGCTGGGACTGGCAAAACACTCTACTCCTCCTCCTCCACCCTGCAGTAGAGAAGGGTGAGGGCTGAGTTTGAGCTACATTTACTTCTAATCCTCCTCATGAGGGAGACAGCTCTTAGTGCAGGAGCTGGCTTTGATCCCCAACAGATGAAGACAAAAAACACTTAAGCTACTTAGGCAGCCCCCTTTTCCTTCACTTCCTTCTTCATCTCTTGACTCACCCTGCGCATCACTGCCCCGAAGATCTGTAACTTCGAAGGACAAGGTCAACAAGGTTGTGTGGGACAGCGCGCCCGAAGATTTGCATGCAACAGATGTAAAAGATTTAACTCACTTGGGTTGTTGAAAGGCTGCGGATATTGGTCATTCATCTTATTAACTATATGTTGAAATACATAGGCTTATACACAGTGTGTTTTGGTGTCTTGCAGTAGTCAGCTGCTTGAGCTGTTTGTGTTCTTTGTTTACCAAATGAAGCTGAAAGCTAAATAAAAAGCAGCTGTGTTGAAACAACTGTCAACACGCACACCTGCATGTCGGGTTCAACTTGTGAGGTCAGGCAGCATGTTTCAATCGACCAGGTTTGCTTTTATAAATCCCACAAGACAGCGTTTGTTATTGAGCGGTCGTGTTCAAATCCACGTGAACTGTTTTGGTTACAGGCCTGGCAGATTTAAGTCATGGTTTGATTTGTTTGTATGTGGTATCTGCCACCACACACGCTAAACGATAATGAACACATGTGACTGGTGCCAGAACCTGTTGACAGGAAAATGATCGCACACATGTGTGCATGTCTGTTGATGTGTTTGTTTTCCAGCTGCGGTGACATGGAGGCCCTCTGCAGCGACCCTTGAAATGAAAAGTATACAGATTTAGACATCTCTAAACAGTCTTTTCAGACTCCAGGTGTCTCTCTCTCTCTCTCTCTCTCTCTCTCTCTCTCTCTCTCTCTCTCTCTCTCTCTCTCTCTCTCTCTCTCTCTCTCTCTCTCTCTCTCTCTCCCTGTCACACACACACAGAGGATTTGTGTTCTTTGAGGTCTGGAAAAAACTGCACAAATTCAGTTTTAACTAATGATGCAAAGTAACTGAGAAAACCTTAGCATACCTTTTCCTCCCTCAGTCTTATTTTCCTCATAAACACTACAAACACACACACACACACACACACACACACACACACACACACACACACACACACGGGTGTTTAGGAGTACAGCTGGGAGCTGCTGCCAGACCCCCTCCTCTGTCACTGTCAGTAATCAATCTGTCAGTATGGTAATTAACCTAAAGAGTAAAGTAAGCACGACTACTGAACTGCGCCACCCCATCTAACATTCCTCTCCTCCTCCTTCTGATTCTCTCTCTGACTCCCCCTCATGCGGTGGCAAGCGGAGGTCGCTCATTTGCTGATTGCTGGGGGCTGTGATGTCTTTTAGAATGTGAGGCAAGGGCCTCCTGTTGCCCTCATACGTAACACACAGTGCATTTCTGGCCATAGAGTTTCTCAAAGGTAATACTGGTAATACCAGTTAAGTTTATTGTTTCCTCTTTGTATGGGCCCCTGATTCTTTCACTTACAATATTTGAATATATGAATTCTCCAAAGCAACTGCTCAGCTTTAAAACCTGCATTTACTACAAATATGGAGCAATAAATAAACTTTCAGACTATCACACAGGGGTTAAGCAGTGAGGTAATGGTCCAATGTGAGATGATCATGGAAGTAAGTACAGTATAATGGTTTCATTTGCTATATATTGATATTCACACTATGGGCAAGTCCTTTCTGTGGAGGCCACCATGTTGTATCACCATGGCTTACAGTAGCTCAGAATAGACACACTAAACACCTTCTTGTGTTTAATGATAACTGGGGACTAGCATAAGTTTGTGTGGAAGGAAAGGGTAAAGGGAACGGGTATTATCACACACATACACACATACACACACACACACACACACACACACACACACACACATACGCACACAGGAAGACTTGAGATGTTGCTGAGTATCAGTTATCTTTCCAGAATGAATGAAGCTAAGAAAAAGCCAGAACCGAGAGTCTGTGGCCAGAGACCAAATGCATCCAAAATGGAAAATGAAATGTCTTCACAGCTGACTGACTGTTGACTTGGATCTGAAAGTGAAGCTCAGGTAAAACAGGACTGGATGCTTGTGGGCCGAAACAGCAACCAAAGGAATTTTAGAGTTTGTGAAAGTGATGCATCAGCCACTTTTTGTTAAATGAATTGCCAAAAGTTTTCATCTCATTCTCAACATGTTAGTCAGTCCACATGTTCTGGTTTGTCTTAGTAGCTAGGAATGACATCTTTGGTTTGTTCATACTGAACATCTCAAGTAGCACAGGATGGATTGTGATGAGATCTGGCACAGACATCAATTTGCCAGCTTTGGTGGTCCCATTAATTTTCACTTAGTGGTGTCATCAGATTAAAACTAGAAAATTTCTTAATAATATCCATCTAAGATTACATTTGGCGCTGGTTTTTTTGGTCAATTTCCTTTAGTTTGAATGATAACACAGAATTTCTAAGTTCTGTTCCATCTATTGTGCCAGAGGGTTGTGGTCAGTGGTTGAACCCATTACATTTTTGGGTCAATCCAGGGAAGAGTTATGTATTAACATGCTAGACAGACACTAAGCAAGTTTATTTAGTTCGGTTACTCTGCAAAAAGACATCTACCAAAGGGACACACATGGGGCATTTAATGTGACCAATGAATCTATCCTTGGATGAGTTCTGTTGAGACCTCATGATCACTCTCTGCCCTGTGCCGCCAGGATGTCCCATTCCTATTTTTCTGTTTCCTTTTTTGCTCCATATAAACACATCTCTGTAAACTCACATTTGACCTTTTCCCAGGCCAGTAGTCTAAGGTTGGATCAGTGCATCAAACCACCAGAGATGCGGTTGAAATGAAGAAATTATACTTATACGGTAAAATAAAAGTCCAGAGCTACTCATCTGCATGACACTCTAAATAATAGTACCCTTAAAGAATGACAAGGGCAAACAGTTTGCTTCAGTCTCTCTGAGTTTTGTTCACAATCCAAAAAGCCTAGGTTGCTCACAGCTGTTGCCACATGGGCAAGGAGCCATGACAAGACTTTTAGCAAGTGGACATTAGCTTTAGCTTGTGGTGTTTCTTGAGGACCTGCCATTAACTGAGTTACTTTCCTCTACAGGATCTCTGTTCAGGAGTTTACCATGGAAACGGATCAAATGGCCCTAATGTGATACCTTTCCTTGTTTGACTTCATTTGGTTTTGGCAGTCCACCTACCTAACACAAAGGGTGGTGATGTGAGGGAGAAGAGGAAGTAGACTCAAGAGGAATAGTGAAGAGCCTGAATGGTTGATAAACAGTTACATTCATTAATTTCAATGTGTGCAGTTGTGAACGCACACTGTTTAGGTTCACCGGGTGCTCAGAATAAATCCGTCTATTGCTGTTTATAAACCATTGTCTGCATTGGGTCCTGATGACTATTTGAGCATGGGGATTGTCTTTGAACTGTCTTAAATGATCCCAACCGTTACAAGTTACACTTCTCAGATCCTCAGCCAGGCTAACACTGGCATGCAGATAATCCAGAAACTCCTACACTACACAGTGTCTGAAAAACGTTTCCAAATACCATTAAAGGGAGACTCAACATACTACCAGTGTAGAGAAAATGTTTGAAGGGAGCAATTTAACAATTCAAAGCGAAGATTAGCTTCACACCCAGACTTGGAGCTAGGACTTTGTTGGAGTAGAGATTACTCAGCCACAGCCAAATACTCGATTTGCGTTTGTTTCAAGAAAAGGTTTTAGGTGGCGATGTAAAACATTCCTTTGAAACTAAACAAAAAATCAACCTCATGTCATCCAGCAACACAGAGAAATGAGATACACAAATACCTGCCAATGTAGATTAGTCTCTATTGTCTTTGCTGTCTTTATCCTACAATTGTTGAGAAATTGCTGAGTTGTATCAAATTAATGTAGCAGTCAAAACTCATCTCATCACTTACATGTAACAAACATATCCACAATAATGGTAGATGACATATTTCTCATTTCTATTACCGCCCAGAAAATCCGACTGTGCAGGCTGGTGATTAGGAGACACAGCCTCAGCAGAGATCAATTGTGTTTTCATATTCATGCTTCTGCATCTGAGCTAAACAGCAGGCACAACCGTAGGCATGGTCATGGGCATTCATAGTGGTGCGCCATACCGCAATTTCACCACCAAAACATGAGAAGGCACAGAGCAGGAAGGTGTTGGCACAGGAATTATACTTCTTCTTCTTCTTGAACTTTTCCTCCTTTATCGAGTCTAGTGTTTTTGTTCATGCCTTAATGAACAGTGATGAGCAGTAAAGATGATTATATGCACATACTCACCTCTCAGTCCTTTCTTGACTTTGTTCATTTAGTCCGTGTTTCTACTTGATTTAAAAGGGGAGGGTCAGTGGAATTGGGACCCTGTATACTGGAAATACAATTCTAGCAAATGGTCCTGCAGTCTATGTCCTTATGACACCTAAAGTTATAATTCTTAGAGATACAAGGGGGCATGTGGGTGTGCTTCGGGGGTGTGGCATAACATTTTTGCCTGACTCATGTAGAAGCTTGAATTGGGCTTGTCAGTCATTATTTCTTAGGTTCACACATGTCTCATCCATTTACATGGACATGGCGGGATTTATGACATGTGGTGCAGCCATCCACCAGGTGGCATGTGAGACATAATAAAAGCCATGCTTTTGGGGAGTCATCATATTCGTCATCTTTGAATACATTTCATAGTTATCTTACATGCCCATTGCTGCATTTTTGCATCATGTGTATATTCTACTTCTACTATTATGTAACTTTTTTAATCAACATAAGCTTATCACAACTGGCTCTGTACTCATACTTTTTACTTTTCACTCTACTCAATGTTACTCTTTATGGTCATAAGCAGGATCCCCTGAGTTTTTTTGTACCATGTCTCTGGTGGGAGCGGCACAACTTGCGTGGTTCACCATCACCTACAGCTCTGACCTTGTCATATGCAGACGCAAGCCAGAGTCTGAGTTGTGTGTGAGCAAATCAAACATGTAAAGTCCACATCTACTTCAGCCTGCTGACAAATGACCGCCTCTTTATTTGCTACTCTCCACTCCTTCCTGCGCCCCTTAGTCAGGCATCCTCGCTGTCGGAGACATCACGTTCTCATGCAGTTTGTTGATACCGTAGAATACACACAGATACATCTGCACATTCCTCTCCCACACAGACTAGACTGCACCTGTTCAGGGCTGTAATGGAAAGTCTGAATGCTCTGATGCTACTGTACTGCAACGGGATGAGATCACATGCAGACTATCGGCTGACGTGAGCTGGAGTCAGGATCACAGACTCAAAGGTGTTTGAAAAAAATAAAACATATAATTTCCCTGCTTTAGTTTGCACGTGGTGTAATCAGGACCTTTGGTTAGAAATACTGCAACACAATGATGTCAAGGCAGTGATATTTATATCAGCATATGGTTAAAAAAAGTTCGTAGCTGCACTTTAACTTACACCTCATCTTATAATCAATAAGATTTACAGCCATAGCCACATTCAACAAACAGTAGCAGCATTATTCACATTGTGTCTCTAAGTGTTTCATAACTGTAACAGGTGGCCAGTTGTCAATATAGACATTCTATCTGATAAAGGTATCTAAAACATGGCACCATTATGGATTGCATGTCACATGCATAACTACTGAGCAGCAAACACAGCTGAAAGCAACAGCTAGAGTCACAGTGTTAATTCCAACTTGTATTATCATACATTGTGTGAATTTAGACAAATATGTAACGCATCTCCTGAAATGCCATAATTCAGATAACTCTCATTTTCTTCTCAGCCAGAGCGGCTCTGTGCTACCAGGCTGTTGAACCCCCCCCCCCCCCCCCCCCCCCCCACCCCCGCCAATTGTTATTGTAGTACTAGTAGACGACATGGTGAATTATTTATGTTTCATATTTTAAACTCATAAACAGGAAGAATCTTTTTTGGGTTTGTGTAAGCAAACATTGCTGAATATGAACAGAGACTGTGGGTGTTCTGAATGGAGCATCATGAACATCATCTTTAAAGTAATGTCCACCAGGCAAAGTGTGGAGTCATCAGGCACCACAGAGGAAACAAGAGGGAGATGTGCCTGGATTCATTTTTTTGGTCATCTCTGGGAACATTACGTCGGCAGTGTAGGAGGTCTCATTGCCAGACAGGCTGACCACATCTGTAAACTGTGTTTGAAAATAAATCTTAGACAGTAATCTGAGTGTCTACGCTGAATACTCCACCCTCCTCAAGTCAACTGTCTCCCATATCATTAAAGCTACTTTCAGACCTGCACTGAGCTGAGATGTTTGGAAGGTGCTGCATGTGACAAGTGTACGAGTCTGACACTCCAGACTGTAGCGTTCAATCTGCCACCCCATTCTGCCCATATCACTACTTGTGTTTACATACAGTCCAAGTATGATCATATCTCAGACTGACCTCAATACAGTAGATGGGAAAATTAAACCTTTTACATGTCTACCTATGACAGCCTAAGCGATTGGAAAAACAAGTTAGCTATGGTAAGCTAGGAGAAAACCGGTGCCTTGTCTTGTGGCAGATTGTTTACATGCAGGAGTATAATGATTCCTAATCACTTATTAGAGTATCTAAATCCAGCCTATGAGATTTTGTACAATTTACAGAACAACATGTGGTTTTAGTTGTGTAAACACAAAATCATTATTTCTGTAGCTTGTTTCTATGATTTTGATTTTGAAAAGTGCTCTGTAAAAAAAGAAAATGGGATGTTTTAATGTGAAAAATCAAAACAGAGCGAGTGGGGAAGAAGTAAGTCAGGTATAAACACATGTGAGCAAGAGAAGCAGGGACAGAGGGAGAACTTCATCCACTTTATCCAGCTTTGATCTCCTTAATGGGGTGTTGGCCTCTCTCCAGGTGAGATGTGTCGTCAGGGGCAACAGGACGAACGGAGGATGATATGGCTGCTCTGGGCCTTGTTGGCCGCTCCAGACAAAACATACACACCACAAACTGGCCTCCTTACAGTAGAGCACATTAGAAATGATTAAATGGAGAGAGAGACAGAGAGAGAGGTGGGGGGAGGTTTCAAGCCAAAATAAGAATGATACCAGGTGTTCCCTTATTTCTGTCTGGCTCATTAGAATGATTATTTTACGACTGCCATTTCCCTGTGAATGTGTTGGTGGGAAAATAGGATTCTCACACTGCAACCTTTCTGTAAAACTATGAAAAGCCTGGTATAAATCTGAAGAGCTCAGAGAGTATTAACTGATTTAAGAAATTCAGCGAAAGGTGGCTAAATGCTGGTCGATCACCGGACAAGAAGCACATTCAAAAGGGTTTTACTCTCTTAATTTTACACTTGAACTCTTTTAACTCTTTCCCCGGTCCTCCTCCTCCTCCTCCTCCTCCTCCTCCTCCTCTCCTTTTCTCTTGTCCCATCCCCTCTTTGAACTCCCCTGCCCATTTCCTGACCTCTCTCCCTCTCCTGTCTATCTCTCTTCCTCCGTCGCTCTCTCCATCTCTCCCAGGAGCCTGAACTTTCTTTTGATATTCTACAGGATTAGCTCGGAGCTGTCCATCTATGTGTTTGGATGGGTCTGATATAGGGGCTTTTCTTTTTGACACACTCGTAAACACAGACGTGCAGCTTCTACTACTCAGTCATTCAATTAATTGAAGAATTGATCAGCAGGTTCAGGCAACATGGAATGCAGTGACATTTCAGGCTTGGACTAATGCACCTGGTAAAAGGCCATGACATTTAGAGGATGGAGTTCCACTATACTTTTGATTTGTTTGTAGGGGAACTATGAAGCTAGCAGCAACCAACTGGGGATTTAGATTAGTGCAGATAGAATTAGCTCCATGACAAACAAAAGATTATGATACTAGCACATTCTGTACAGATAATCAACACCAATCTAGAAGAGCTTGAAGTTGCATTCTGTCACCAGAAATAAAAGTGTAATGTTTGGCTATAAAAGCACATGGCAGGCCACCCTTACACTATTCATTTCCCCTTTTAACAAAAACCTTTTCCTCACTACTTTGAAAGAATGCAAGTATAACAAGGCTGTAAAGATGTACCCATAAATCATTTTTTAAGTTTCAGGCCCAATGTCCCATGACAACCTTGACAGCCACCCTTTTGGAGTGCATATAAAAAGTTCAAAGCGTATTTAGTCCCGATGATGTCGATGTGTATAATAAAACTCAAAAATGTCTGGAGCTTGTGTTAACCGCAGCCTGTATTTCAGGCATCTGACCAAAAGCCATCAACAGTTAGACAAAAATGCAAATGTATTCTGGAGGTTTGGGACTTGTTCTGTCAGTACTGTACTTTAGACTTTCAACAGGTTGCAAGGGTGAGTCGAGCCATGTTAGCAGCTGAGAGGATTACATGCAATAATAGATGACATTACCATTAGCCTCAGCTGAAGCTAACATATCATTTGGGCCCTTCCTCAGACACTGCATCCAGTTCTATTATTATATCCATCTTATTGTTTTATCAAGCTAACAGGCCAACATTTAATATCACAGTTTTTCATAAAATCTTGATAAGAATCAAGAAAACATAGCAATTGCTTCTTATCAAATGATTTTCATCTACCAAAAATATGTAGAGAATTACTAATGTTATGTTATCGCAGATGGCCATTTTCACAATTGTCACTTACATGAAAAACAGATTAAATAATGTTTTCATTGTATTGTTTTCCCATGAACAGAAAAACTGTAAACAAAATTGTGGACATTCAGAACATTCAAAAAAGATTATCAGCGTGTACATCAACCAGATGCTGACTCAACGTTTTCCATGGCCGTCACTGCCTCCTCAATCATTTGATCTCAGTCGCCCTTTACAGTTGGCCAAAGTGTTATTCTGGTCTCTGCAAAATATTATTTTATTTTCTAAAGAAAACTTTCTACATAACACATGAAAATAACAGCGCATGCAGGAAGTTGCAAAGAAGGGTTAATGGGCCACATGTTAAAGCTCATGGGAAACGTATCGCTGACACCCCGGGAGGCTTTCCTCACATTGATGGAGGGGGGGCACGGAGAGGAGGAGGTTGGGGGGTACAGCAAGGTTCACTGGTTCCCAAACTCCTGTGGAGCTTCAGTTGCCTTCACTGCCACCCTGAAACTCCTCTCGCCCCTCCTGTCTCCCCTCTTTCTTCCCCTTCACTGCCTCACCGCTCTCAAGCGCCTCGCCTTTCTTTTGTAACGCCCCCCCCCCACCCAGCACCTACTGGCCTTTATCACCTTATTCCTCTTGTCTCTCCAGGAACTTCTTCATTCCCCTTCATGTTGCAGTTTTTTCCGTCACATAAACTTGAACTCGAATCCATGTGTGTGGGTTACAGAGATGGTGTTCTCTTGCTTATATACCTCTCCGGGTTTTACTGTAGGTCCATGCAATAAATTACATTAGATCTGACATGCTGCTTTATGACTGAAGGTCAATATTGACTTTCGACAGAACCAGCAAAGTGGGAGTGAGACATAAAAAGCCAGAGAGAGAGAGGGAGAGAGGGATGTGAGCATGGTCTCCGCTTCACTTTTTGTTTGCATGCCCCTCACGTCACATTATTGAAACTGGCATGTACTCAAAGTCAACAAATTTAGGGATTTTCCTCCCCCTCAGAAGAAGCCTTTTACTTTCATTTGTTTATGCTCAGACAAAGAAAAAACTTCCAGAGTATTGGAAACTGCCCTGGCCTCAGTTGGTCATCCACTTTTGTAAAATAAGAAGCCAAAATATCATCAAGGCTTCACGTACTGTACATGCACAAACTCAGAGACCTCTAGTTAGTCGGGGAAAGTATCTCAGAATGGATAAGCGGGCTGTGCACAGCTCATCAGTCAGAATGTTATCTTACGGCTGTGACTAAGAGAAATGTCTTTGAGCGAAAGTGTTGTTTTGAAATATCTTTCTGTAAAGTTTTAGAAGTAGACATGATGAAAAATGTATAAATCTGAATATATATACACACGTGGCACAGATTGCAAACTGACTGATGGGAAATGTAAACTAGAACGTAGACAGTAACAAATGGAGTGTACCTCTAAATGTAATCTTTTCCACGCTGCTGGAGGAAAGGAGCTAAGGTCTGAGAAAGAAAACTAATCAAATGGAGAAATCTGTCTCTTGAGGCCCACTGTGCCGTGTGGATGCATAAATTGCACACACACACACACTTTCACACACTTAGGCCATACACTGTCAGGCCTGTCGTCTATCTACATCGCATACGCATACAAGCGAGTTTTGGCATGCACCCTACCTCCGGGTGACAAAAAGCGCAGTCTTTTGTGCATCCACAACTATTCCTCACATCCCTATGTGGCCCCAGAAGGCCTTTTTAGAGGTGCAAGCAACCAAAACCACACACACACACACATTTTTTCTTCTGCGCTTCCTCACAGTCATGTTCTCATGTTAATTTGACTTTTTTTTAAACACCAAAGCTTCTGTTCAACAATGGTTTGATTCTTCTCACTGTAAAATCGACTTGCTCTCCCAAATACTCTCAATGGCAGCTACATAAATACAATAAAAATCCACCCTAAAGTTTGCCTGTCTGTGCAGCTTATTGTGACCTCTAGTGACTGTAGTATTCATGATGGAGAGCCAAAGAGGAAGCAAATCGTGACAAAGTTTATGTTCGAGGAAGTCAGGGTGGATGGATAGACCAATGAAATACAGGAAACCACTTGTCAGCATTGGCTGTTTCACCCGTGACTGTTCCACAACATTAGCTGCACGTTTATGTTTGTTCCGATGATGATGGAGGTCTGGTTCACCTCCCACTGGTCTCATATCCGAGGGTTGTGACGTTTTTAACTTTGACGTTGTAATTTAGGAAGTTGCATAAAGAAATATGCATGTCCTGTCGTCATGACATATGTGGGCCACATCTGCTTGTACAAATAATTGATTTTTGATGGCTGGCATGAATATGACAGCTAGCTACTACTACGTCCATTTGAATGGAGATCATTCATGAGCGGATTAATTAAATACATTTTGTTGCCACTGTAACTTCCTTTCTCTCTCTCTCTCTCAAATTTCTGCAGAGACTATTTGGATTCTTTTTCCTCTTCAGAGTTCAAGGGATGTTCTGTATATCCTGGTCTGATCAGACTGTGTTGGGCCGGCATGTGAAGGTCTTTTGAGATTAAACTGCTGTAACATCCATTGATACCCAGGTGCACAGCTGTAGTTCTGTCACTGATGGCCACTTCTATCATTGTTAGGCATTGGGCAATTTGATTAGTACTGTGGACCTTGGGTGTACAGGGAACCTTCACTGTCTTTACTATGTTCCAAATGTTGTTTATTGCTGTTATAAATTCTTGCAACCAGTGCAAAAGTTCAAACCATTCAAAAATCTTTTTAGACCGCTTTCCAAAGAATCCATGGTTCATATAATCTGAACCAAGACCACCTCTTTGATTGGACTGAAGTTTGGTCCAATGGTCTTGATTGTGGTTCTATGCACCTTTCCCACCTGTTTGATTCAAGTTTTAGTCAGAAAGTGGGGGGTGTTGAAGTATTGAGTTCGATCATTGTCCCTCGTGTTTTAGGTAAGGCATTATCTCTGTGGATCTAGACATGCCATTGTAACAGTCAAATAATGTTATTACTTGCATGGTATGTGTTGAGACTGTAGTCATTATTAGATTAAAATGGTTGCTCTGTTAGCACAGCCGGGCAGCATTTGTGTTTCCATGTCAACAATTCTATGCACTGACATAAACGATTAAGATGTAGCCGTGGTTGGATTTTTATGAGTGTGCTGCCATTGTCGCAGTTTGCTTAGTGTTTTACAGGCAACCATGGCCTCAAAACCCTACCTGGTATTTTGCACGCTTGCGTGGTTACACTTAAGGAGGTCAGGAGGGGAGGAAATTCTGTGGCTTGCCTCAGACCTTCATCATCATGGTACAGAATCATGTGTTTTTCTTGCGTGTGTGTGTGTATGTATGTATGTGTGTGTGTGTGTGTGCGTGTGTGTGCTGTAGGTGGTAAAGTTAACATCCTTATGTGCAGAGCTACCCCAGGAGAGGAAACAGACATCCATCAGTGCGACCAGGCTGCCTGATGGTTTGGTTGTGTTTGAGTAATTCTTCAACCACCGGTGCTTAGCTGGAATATTTGAGGTCTGAGGTTGAGGTGGCCACTGTTTCTCTCTGTATTGTTTACCTGACCCAAATCGTTTCTTTTTCCAAACAAGGAAATCTAATTACTGCAATTAGTGGAGTATTTTTTAAATAAAGTTGGTGAAAATAGACAAGCTTGTGAATGTTTTGGGAACATAAATGCTCAGGGAAAACATATCAGTTAGAAATACAATCGGGATCGGACAATGTTGTTTAAACCGGGCTCCTAATTAGAAAACATTTCAAGTCTTATGTGCCCACCTCTGTTTGACACCGCCTTTGTTAATGGTCCACATTTCCCGATTTGCGAGAAGTGACTCACGTGTTAACGGGCAGTGTTTTGGTTGATGCTGTTCACTGAAGGGGTCCTCGCCTTACTTCAGAAGAGGTCATCCACAGGTCAGAGTGGTGCAGGGTCAGAAAGTATAGTCCTTTCTCCTGCTGCGTCCGCAGCCATGTGTAGAATGTGGGTCATCTTCAAAGAAGCTAAAGTATTAGCCCTCAACACAAAGCATCTGCAGCATCCACAGTGGGCTGAGCTCGGGCCTCGGTCTGAAAAGCAACATGGGAGGCTGAGGCTGAGAAGGGTCAGTGCTTTACAACTACAACGCTGAAGTCCAAACCTGCTCTCTTAAAGCAGGTCAAAGAGAAAAGGGATTGCATTGAGTGTGCATTCACACTGATGGATATGTGTACTATTGTGTTTTTAAACATTAGGCCCATGCTTGTTTCCATTCTAGCCTGCCAATTTGATTCTAATACTCAGCCTTGGATTCAAGCAAGACATCAATCATTACCTGCAGGAACGTTTCCTACTCACCAAAATTAATGATCTCAACGGGGCAGTACATTAGAGTTTACGCCGTCATGTCCTCAGTTGCACGCCATCGTTATATGAGAGGGAAGTTGCAGGTGTTTAGACTGAGTTTCCAGTCAAAATATTTACCCATGAGCTCTAATTCATCACTGGAGGATGGTTCTGCAAGCACTGCAGTATGTTATTAGGGTTTGCATTTATTGCTTCTGGGGATTTCCCCCAACAGATGAACTTCTGTTGTAATAAGCTCCTAAGACGTATGGTATTTATGCTTGTTTTGACTTCAACTTACACCAGTGCGCAGTCGGGAGGTTCAGCCAGGGGACTGTCAGTGTTGATGTAATTGCTGTTGTTTACCAGTGGGTGTTGATATTGTCATATGACCATGGTAGTTACACTGTAATAATATGGGTGCCAGGCAAATTACTTCAAAATGTATCAAATGCAGAGGACACTGGCAATACCCCTGCCAAGGGTATCAACCTATCTTACCGTATTAATGAATTTTAACAATAAAGATAGAAAATGAAAGTACATTAAATAAGAGAAATGCTATGGCTCGTAGCAAACAACACAATAGTAAAGTTTAGGCGCTAGGAATCATGTAGTCTCGCTATTACAGACTTGAAAAGGTCAGTATTCGTACCCCTTCTTACACTCCTCGTGTTTTGTTCCCAGACTATACATAGTAAAACAGCATGTTCATCACTTCATATGTTGTATTTGAAACAGTCAGAAACCCGCATAAGATGTTCTGTATTGTGTACACTAGCAACAGTGTCCTGGATTCTACTCAAGCGTGCATATCCGAGTTTCTAAAAAAACAACAAGATGTGATATTTGCAGAAACAAACAGAAACTTGATCTTAAAGGGGACATTTATGTCCATGTAAACACACCCATGGGAAGTCAGTGAAGTTTGTTGAGAAGGGGCAGGCATGTCATATTCATTTACTGTAAATATGCTTCACAGTGTGCCACTTGGATGTTCTCCCGGTGAGTATTTTTGTTCAACTCTAAGGTGGGTGTGACTATGTGCTTGTTTTGCTGTTTAACAAAATGACTGTGCATGAAAAACACTGGACGGATAATGATGTGTTGGTTCAAGCAAGATCCCATTAAATGTTGGTTTTGGATAGTAGAGCTGCAGTCTTTTCACTTTTAATAGGAAATATGAAATAGATCTTTTCTGTCATTTCTGTTGATTTCCCTATATCTTTTTATAGATGAGTGTTGGGCTTTAGATGAAAATACTGTATTTCTAGGTAATATAATTATTGGTATTCCAGAGTAACATCCATCAGTACATAATATATACTGCTTAAAAGAGTCTGAGAAGCCTTGACTGGTTGTCAGTGCACTGAAGAGTCACCATACAGAGACAACCATGCTTTACACCATCACCTTGCCCTATTCAACCAACAACAGCAATTTCAAGCAAACCTCACAAATCGCTGAACAGCCTCAATAACACATAGCGACATCTGACAAACATTCAACTTTGATTGACAGCAGAGAGCTGGGTTAGCCGTGGGACATCTAATTAAGTGCTGCTATGGCTACAAGTGCTTGGCTTTTGCTGATGCGGGCCCAGTTGCACCTTATTAAACTGTGTCCCGAGGGCTCTGCAGAAGCGTTGCACCAATATGGAGCTAGCATTAAGCAGAATTGTTTGTATACAGTGTTTTTCTGTTTTTAAATATGTCTTCAAAGAAAGTCTTTATTTATGACCTTTACCATTTAATGACTCAATCTCTCCATATGTTGGCTGGAACATGCAAACCTGCTTGTGGGACACATTTTTTTCGCCTTAGCATTTTTTTCAGGTGAACACAGTTCACTCAAGGTCCCCCTCATCGACATGACCCTCACTTTAGAGTGAAAGCTAAAAAAGGACCTTGGAGATCACATTCTCCTTGCAAGATTAACACTCCATCATGGATCTGCACATTTTCTGGATCCGCTCCAAAATGTTTTATGATCCGTGATCCCCATTGGCTCCTTTACTGCATTGTATATTTGGACCTGTTATTTGCCACATGCTCAGTCCCGCTTTGCACTGGGATCCTGCAGCAGATTGACTGAAGTCTGTGGACTTTGCTGTTCATCCAGACCCATGAGTTACTCTCTTGATCAAGAAAATATGCTCCAACCTCCCTGTCTCCCAAGGGTTAGGGTTAGGGTCAGGGTTAGGGTTAGGTTATTAAAACAAGTGAATCAAAAAATCCTGCCCACAATCTGGATACACACCCAATTATAATGGATTATTCCTTGAACCATGCTACATCTTTCCACCAAGTTCACAGTGAATCTGTTCCATGAATTTTGGCAAAATCCAGCTGACGATCACACAAACAATTGCCAGTGAAAACAGCAACATGTCAAAGCTACAAATAAATTCCTTGGTGTGGGTAATTACTTCTTAATTGTCTTTAACTGTAAATCACTTCAGCTATAGTGCAATGAGGAAATGACTTAACATACCTTTACTTAAACTCTACTTTCCACTTTCTCCTGCATGCTCAGAGGGGTGAGCTTATGCAACTTCACCACTAGAAATCACAATGCACCTTTAATGAGCTAATGCAACACAGACATATTGATTTCACATTTGAACACACTGAGTACCCCAGTCATTTTCTTTAATGTGTCACTCGGGCTAAAATACTCTTGGTCTTGAGCACTTTCAAATCCCAGACACTCTCAACAGATGTGACTGAAATAGACAAACTAGTTTGTCTTGCTTTCTCCAGCTACTGATGCCATTCATAATTACATTCAAAACCACAGTTTGGGCTTTACACATTTCTCAGCATCTTTGCTTGAATGCATCTGGAGGCCACGCTGCTTATCCCTCATCTCCAGGAAACTTCTCCAGCCTGTTGCTATTGGCCTGAAATCAGATGTTGTTGGAAATGGTGTTTACACCCGCTAATGGACCTGAATCCCCAACATGGTGGCCCTTGCATAATACAGTGTTTTGGCAGGGACCTCAAAATTGCTTTTCTCACTTTTGGGTTTCACAATAAGCCCGAGCTTACTTGTCGTTTTATCTCACTCGTGTATGCGTCACCATGTTAGCACAAGTCATTTAGCATCTTCTCCACTCTGCCTTTCCATGTGCTGCTGTTAACTGATCATGTGGCCCTCCTGAGGTTTACTGAGTGCAATGTTATATCATTAAGTGTGCATTGGGACCGCACAGAGCAGATGATGGTGTCTGTGTCCTCATTAAAACTCTGCTTGGGCAAAGCCAGAGACAGCCAATATACACAGCAGATAAGACAGTTAGCAGCTTGCTAACTCAGATTTATGGCCACTGCCTTGGTGAAACGCGAAGACGAGGGAGAACACTGGTTAATATATCGTTTTATGTCTGGCGGCCAGATGCAGAAACTGAGAACAATGTGTGATTGAGGAAAAAGATATATAGATAGAAAAGAATGGGAAGTATAGATGTGGCATTTTACGAACGGGGAGGGCGGGGGGTGATTTCGCAGATGTGAGTGAGAGCGAGGAGGCCGGAGGTGATATGGGGAGGCCAGTAAATGAGATGGATGGAGTGGGGGCGATGCATGACGGGAGAATGAGACAGGTAAAAAAATGTAAGCATGATGCTGTAAAGGAGCTGTCATGTCCAAAGTTGTGTCACATTAATGCACACGTGAAAAATACATATTCCACACCATTCGTCATCGGAAGACGTCATTGGGGCAGCATGGAAAGGCGGTGACCTCCTGGAATACCGCAGCATTCAGTCATTAGCCAACCTCAAATGTCTCCTGTCAACGGCGGGAAATCAGCATTCCCCAAAAACCTCAGCTGATCCCTCACCTTGCTCACATAAATTACTCTCCCCTCAGGAGCAGGAGGTCAGCTCCGTCCAATCCACCCCGACGCTCCCGCCACGTCCCCTTTTGTCTGCCTTTTATTTACACCAGCAGTATTAAAAACCTGGGCACACTGCACTTGGAAAACAGGGTGTCCTAATTCCTTTTGAGTAAATTTTAAGTGCCATTGGCTTGTTTGGCGTGTTCAGTGTCAGGTTTTGCAGACTCCCCAGCGTGCGGGCCCACCTAGTGTGACAGTGCACCTCGTAAAGAAATCAAGCCGCAGTTTCGGGAGAGGCTTTCCTCCCCAAGCGCGTGTTGGGTTTCACTACCAGTCTGTGGATTCAGTCACGGCGCAACAAGCAGTGCTAACTAAGACATGGCAATTTAGACACCTGAAAGTGGATACACACACACATATGTATGTACACACACACTCACACTGCAAAGCTCCTCTGCTTTCAATCATGCATATTCTGAGCGTTAAGTCTCATATTTCTTTTTTTCCTCACTAGGTCAACATCTGCCTCATGAAATTTTTCTTGAGATCGTGCTTCCTTGGTCGAACAAATTCGAGGTCGATTGCGTGTCACTGTGAACATGTGTGGATTTTAAACATACGTCATTATTGAAACTACACGTGTTCTTTTTTTGCTTGGTTAAATACACACAGTGTCTTAAAAATTAAGACTTTTACACATTTCCTCACGCGCACACGCTTCCCTGTGAGTTCGGCCCGCAGCAGTTTCTCTGTGCCGAGTTCCGGGCACTGGTGATGAAACCACAAGCATCACAAACATGAATGCCGACCACATCAGTCGCCTAGAGTATTATTGTGTTTGAACTCTGTGTCCAAATGGCAAAGGATTTACATGGATGTATTAGCAACGCGCAATTTTCTGCTCTTTCTTGTGTTGCACTGATCCCAGACGGACAAACCTAATGCTTTAAGTGTTACCTTCACTTCAATCACTTTGTTCCAAAAACAAAAACACAACAATATTTCACCTCCCGTGTCCTGGCCTCAGACCATCACAAGAGGTGTGAGTGGCGATCGGGTTTCTTCACGTTCTATTCTCAGCAGGAAACTTCTCCACTGAAGTTGAGAAATCTGCAGCAGCTCCAGAGGCAGCGCTCCGTCAGTGATCCCGACCTCTGACCTGATGAAGGAGATAACAAGTTGGACTTATTCTTACTACGAAATGTTTACCTTTTAATGTTGCATCACTTTTACTCTCCGAAAACTGGCAGCCAGGAGAATATTTCAGAAATGATGTAGCGGCTGTTAATTTAGCAATTATCTTACCACATTTTCACAATGCAAGTCTTAACTTGCAGAGATACAACTAGAGTGTTCCTGCAAGGCCTTAACAGCCCCTTCGAAAGCCCTGTGTGCAAACCCGAGGTTAAAAACATATATAGGCGAACATTTTACACTCAAATAGTCCTATTATAACAATGTGTTTGTAACAATGTGTCCATTAGTTTACAGTAATCTGAAGGTAATACTTGTGTTGTGTTGAGTAGACTTGGCATAACAATCAAATATGGTGGGGTGAAGACATAACCTACTTGGCAATGGTAGAATAAAGACTGCTTATATGATCTGTACAGTTATACACTTATATAAACTTGTGGGAAGGCCAGTGCTCATGTATTGTTGGGCATGAAATGAACTCTGATGTGACAGACATTAACTCAGTGACTCATAACCACATTAATCAATGTTACAGGTCACAACGTATTAAACAGCCCAAACGACATTCATTCATTAATCACATTAGAAGGAGCCAGTTTGAAATCTCATGCGGCACAAATTTGAGTTGACACAACGTTGACCTCCTTCTTGCCGCGTATGATGTATGGTATCAAATGTATCGAATTGCGTGGCCCTATTTTCTGCTCGCACCACTAAAGATGTCTCACACACACACACACACACACACACACACACACACACACATGGGAGTGCACAGCAGTACTTTTAACTGCAGGACTATATAGTGTTGCTCTTTATGAATTTAGAATGGCACAAAGTAGAGCACATATTTCTGGCCCAATAATCAGGAGTTGGATTCAGTGACATCTTGTGGAGAAGTTGCATGTTTCTGCTGAAAACTCTTGAAATATTTCTGTTAGACTACAAATTGTTTCAATGTATCAGAAAATTACATCATGTCATGTCATGTCATGTCACCCTCTACTGCTTATTCAGTATTCTGGGTCACGGGGTATTTCTACCAGTATGCATATAGGGCCTTTTTTCGGGGTATCAGCCCCAAAATTACATCATTTAATAGCTAATTCTCAGTATGCTGAGTCATCTTTCAAGGGGAGGTCAAATCCTAATTACAGGGAACAAATTCCCCTTAGCTCTCCTTATGTAATGTAAACCATGGTATAGCACAGACGTGCAAAGTCAAGCTGATTCCAGTATTTTTCCCATGCTTTATTTCCATTTTCACCTCATATCAAAGTTTAAACTCCTCTCACATTGAGTTTTATGTTTGATTTGTTTAGAGTGTAGATTGGATAATCTAGTTATGACTATGCAACTCTGTTTGTGTTCATTCAAGGAAATGTCCTTTGCCTTGTCTTAATTAACAATCTTATCATTCCATAATGTTTTGCTGAAACCAGGGAAAGTCAGGGTCTCCAGACACTTTTTTCCAATTTGTCAAGACAATAATGTTTATTTAACATTTCGTTTCGTTTAACGCGGGTGGATTCTGAGGTTTATCTGTGAGGGGAGAAAAAACTGTGAACTTTTGTAAAGTTAAGCTCTTGCTGAGCAGCATGTCAACAACATGCTTTACTCTGTATTATCTTAATTTTAATACCTATCTGTCCTTTTATTAATCAGGAGACCTTAGAGCCCTCTTTGATAATAACGACATAAACCTCATGTCACACACATACAACAATGACTTCAACCTCTGACTTACTCCAAAGTATGACTGTCTTTATTGGTCAAAATGTTGTCCCTGTTATCGTATGGCATTTTCAATCAGTGTAGAAAACCTTTCAGCAAGTTTGAAACATTAGCTTTGGAGCCTTATGGAACCAGGTAGGACGTTTTTGATAATAGCACTTGTTTCATAGGTACCGTATATTGCATTTGTTGGTTGGTCTTCGAAAACACGTCACCTGAATTTGACCCCTGTCCCGTGTGTACGGCACACACTGCAAGTTACATGATACTGAGCGAACGATACATTTGATTCCACCCAGCAACATCACATACACAGAATTTGCAGCACGATTGGTAATTCTGATTGATGCCCTTGAAGGATGAGAAACAACATCATTAGTTGAAATCCTGGAAGAATTCTATGACTGTTGGTTTGGATCTGGATGAATCAGAAAATCCAGGAATTCCTCTGACTCACTGACATTAGTTTGTGAAGTAAGTGCACGAGCCTTTGGGTGTTTTTATTGGCTTGGGTTTGTTAATACCTCGGAAGAATTTACTCTATGGCCACTGAACTGATTCCCTCAAAGTTTCATAGAATCAATGTGCAACTATGCGTGTGCCTTGGTGAAAGCATGTTCTCACGAAAAGCCCTCCATTTTATGCGATTCTAATTCATATGGCAATTTATCAGAACATATTTCATTTTCAGGAAATGTTTAATGTGAGACCCAACAGTTCACTCTGTGAAGTAAGATTTTGGCCAGAGTTACTGTGCGCGTGTATTTGTCTCGACTGTCAAAGAGGGAGGACAGAGAAAGAGCAGGAACAGAATAGATTTTATTATTATTAATATTTCAAACAAGTCTTATCACTTTACACGCAGGTAGGTACGTTCCAAGTCAAACAAACGTCATAATAAAATGTGTTCACATAAATGTGTTTTGGCCTTAATGTATTTCAATGTGTCATCACTGGTTTTTCTGCCAAATAATATAACTTTATAGTTTATACTGTATGTGGTCACCATGTTATAGTTGTTTTAACTGGTGTCTTAATAAATGTAAGAACACAGCAGTGCAATGAATGGAATTCAAAACATAGCCGATTACCATTCCACATCTTTATTCATAAAATTCATTTTTCTCTTTCAAAGAAAAAAGAATCAAACCTAAACTTTCTGCTGTCGGCTCCACTCGGCTCTTTGAATGACCCTCTTTATCCTCTATGTGACAGTCAGGCCCAGTGGCAGCTCCTGCTGTCATCTCTTAAACCAGGGTGAGTGTGAGGCCACAAGGACAAGTTCACAATATATCACCACACGCTCATATGGATCCAGTTAAGTTTCATGGTTTCACACATTAGTATCACATGTTATGTTGATTTATTTGCGGTAGCGTTTTGTGACCCTAACCCTTACCCATTTTCGGTCAAAAAATGTTTATTTCTTCATTTGTACACGTTTGACACCATATGCAATGTGAAGTGCATGTTTTATTTAATTCCTTATTAGATGTAACAATTTCAGCAGCTCCCGTCCTCCCTCCTGGTTTTGCCAAAACAGGTGGAGCTCGGTAACATGCTTTGTAAAGTCAGCTCTGATTGGCCAGCTGCTGTTGGAAGTCTATCCAGTGATGTACTAGTCTCATTATTCATTATTGTGACCTCAGCTCAGACAGGAAGTAGCAAGACAAAGCATTTTAGCAACTGTTGAAGAAGTGCTATCTGGGACAAAGACTGCAAGACCAGACCAAGTATTTGCTAAATGTAGCATTCCTTCATTTTTGGATTCTATGTATTTTAGCTTTTTAAAATCTTGCTTCAATTCTAACTTCACTCACCAGTGAGTTTTTATTGGACAATAACAGTCTACTTCTAGCCACCAGATTCTTAGTAACTGGATATTTGGTCCTGATAGCTTCAGTAGATTCTATCAAGTGACATCACCCCTAGCCTCCACACTGATTATAGGAAAACTTTGTAGAACCAAAGAAATTCCAACCACATTGCAGTTCCGCTCATTGAGTGACTCAGCGCTGTAAACGCTGTATTTCACTCGTCAAGTATGACGGGATTCTCAGTGTCTGGTTCAGGCTGGCACGGATGCTTCAGTTAAAACTTTCCCCTATTGATCTTTATCTTCCAGGATTCAGGCCTTGTACCTTTAATAAAGAGTCCAAGATTCTCTGTCTTTCTCACCCAGGAACAGGGAAATCAGTCGTTTGTCATAAATGCAATCAGTTTTTTATTATATTACGCAGCTCACCTTTGCATATCTGCCTCAGGGGACTTTTTTATTATACGTGATATACACACAAAAGGGCTGTTATATAAAACAAAAGCTTTTTGTCAGTCTTTTTTTTAATTCTCTTTGTTGCTGATTAACAGATGTTGAATGAGATCAACCTTGAGTTTCCCAGCTACATCATTTTCTCATCACTGACCTGCCCATGGGATAGTTCCTCTCTTCCTGCCAGGGGCAGACATGTATGTAGTATATCATTCATGGAAAAAGCCGACTTCTGGATCCGGAGGGTGTGTGGGTGTTGGGAGAACACTTGGACTGGACGTTGGATAAGTGAAGGAATAGAAGTATTGCCATGGCCCTCGTAATTTAACAGGGATCTGAGGATCTGCTGTATTTTGGGGGTGAGGTGTTGAGGAATGGCACTTCTCCAGGTTACTGAAAGAGATGGAGTTTCCCTCTTTGCCTGATTGATCACCGCTTACTGCAACAAGACATTTATTTGGCAGTGCATTGTCTGCAGGAAGATTTTCACTCACTTTTACTTTATATTTAGACAACAAAATGATCAAATCAGCACATTTGTTTATTATTATGGAATTCTTCTGGATCTCTCTGATGTCTTTTACTCCGCCTGCATGTGGGCATAACTTTTTATATGTTTCATTAAGTCCAAATTGATTCGTTTATTGTTTCTTAGAAGAACATCGTGAGGGTCCTGTTTGAATGAAATGTGCTGGCACACGGTTGGAGGGAGGACTGGAAATCCTGCTCCACTTAAGTTAACTCCTTAATAAAGTGCCTCCTTGCCCACTAAAGGGGAAGCCTCCTTTTAAAAAACAGATGAATTCCTATAGTAATCCTTTTTGCATGCACGTGTGTTAGAGAGAAACTCCTCTCATGATCAGGAAGCCACAACGCAACTCAGTGAATGTTCGTACCTTGCCCATCGATCAAGTTGGACGTAACTTCACAACACCAACAAACTCAGCGTGACTCACGACATCCCGCCTGATCTGATGAATAGATGTCATGTGTACCTGGGATCCTGCTTCCTAAACAAACACAAGGAGCACATGGCACCAAGCATGTGACTGGCAGACAAATTGTGTGATTATGCTTAATTGTAGGTTTCTCCTTGGCAATAACGACACAAACACAATGCTACCGCAGGATGTGTCACACTGTGATTATAGCTGAAGCCTCTGTTGGGAAGGGAGAGTATGATTATCATTACCATGCAACATTAGAGGAAAACGGCTTTGAAGACGCATACATGTGTGTAGGTGTATTTGGAAATTTCTGTCCAGTGTGTCACCCACTAGATTTCATTGTCTCTGGCTTTGTCGGTGTATGTGTCAGTGTGTGTACAAGGGTGTGTGTGTGTGTGTGTGTGTGTGTGTGTGTGTGTGTGTGCGCGGTGAATAGCTCGCTCCAGTGGGAGGAGCAGGGCGGCAGCAGAGTCTTCTACCTGCCTCTCTCACCTTGCGGGTTAATTTCCACGCTCTTGATATGCTGGAATTTCACTTGACACAGTGAAGCAGACCTATTGAATTCAGTGTAAACATGTGAAAACACAAATACACACGTTCTCCTTCAATGTCTGATTAATATCGTAATTAGCTTAACAAAGTGTTTCTAGGTGGAGCATCATAAAAATACTGTGAAGTTTACAGAGCCAGTTTATACATCAGGAGGTTTATGATGCAATTGTGGACCATGTTACATTTTATGGGTAAGGCCCTTTTGATGTTAGGGGAGCAAATACTTGTGCAGTGAGTTCACTCAGTTCACGCTGTACAGTATCCTGCCAGTGCTTTTCAGGGCTATGCAAATATCAACAAAGAGGAATCTATAATGAAACAAATGTGAAGTTCACATATTTCCAGACAAAGATTACAGCAATCCATGCAGCCCGACGACATGCCTGGAAAAAAACCAGAGTCATTAAACACATGTGAGCCTGTCTTATACATTAACCATTACATGCGACACAATGAAGGGCAAAACAGGTCATTTATATAAGTGGTAACGGCACAAGGTTTTTGTACAGACCACGAGGTTAAAGTAGAAATGGGATTAAAGCTTGTTCGGCCAAACTAAGACTAATTAAAATCACATGTAAATAATAGTTTACATACTTTCGCTTTCACTTACTTTGCACTAGAAGGCTGTGCTCTAGGTGTGAGAGGTTACTATCTGGCATCAATGATGTCCTCTTGAGCCACCGTCTGATCTGAACCAGATCAGGTTATAGAGCTGGAATATCTTGATCCTGCTGGTTCATGTTTAACCATTCGTGAGTCAGTCTGACATTGTTCGATTAATCCAATTCAAATAAGCAGTGTGATGATGACTACCTGAACTTACAAAAGTCCAGTTTTGGAAAAAGCTTTAGTATTTCAATTCAATTTGATCCATTCGGATCAGTCGTGTCGATTCATGATATTCGTGTTTATTTACAGCACCTGGGTGACTTACTGAGCACCTCCAGCTGTGAGCAATCACCACAGCTGATGGCTGTTAGCTGATTACCCCCTTGGTTTAAAGGCAGCATCTTACGAGCTTGCAAAAAAGTGAGAGACAGAGGAGATGTTCCAATCTAGCGACCATATACTTAAGCTACTGAACTTGCATCAGCCAAATGGGCTGTGCCCTCCACACTGAAATGAGACGGTTTGTCTTGTCAATGTTGCATCAGGTTGTCCCGCCCACACAGCTCTCACCGAGCAGCCAGACAACAGTTGAGATCCGATCGCTGAAATGAGGTGAAACTATGGATGGAAAAGGCATTTGTTTTCTGCTCTCCAGTTGAATGTAATCTAAAAATGTGCATTTATAAACAAATTCCTTTACCATTTTCTCCTCATTTGTGGCTGCCATCTCCTCTTTAACAGTTCATTACTGGAATACAATTAATCCCCAGATACTTTGGGCTGTGTCCACCCAGTGGAACGTCTGTTTGTTATTTGTTCGTGGCATTAAGAGAGATGGTGACGCAGTCGTTTTATGATTTAGGACAGCAAAGTGTCCCATCCCTGAATTGGAACACAACTTTAGAGACAGACCAGAAAGAGCTGAGGACAACCACACACATACAGTCTTCAGACATCCCTGAATATTTAAGAATCCATGTATTCATGTGTTTACCATCTTTGATTGTCCCATTTGATCTGTGTCACTTAGCCAGTCCAATCCTTTGAGAAGATCAGGAGCTGCTGCCTTTGAAACCAAACATGGTTCAGAAAGACGATTCTAGCAAGACAATGAGAAGATGTATAGTAATGGTCATTCTAAGTTATACTAACTTGTAGTCATCATAGAGTAAAGAGGTGTACGAAGTGTAAGCAGTGGGCTGGAGGGGACGTCTTAAAAATGACTATGATGAGAAAACATGAATGCAAGACTCAAGCCTCATAATCACAATGAATGTGAGCAACAATGGATGTTGACAGCCACTTCTGTTGTGGTTAAAGCGAGTCCCTTGTGTGCCTTTTCTACTTCTGTTTTCTATTCATGTGCATGTGTGAAACGTCTTGGCCACCAGACTTAGCGTAAGTTATGAGAATCTATCAACTGGGGAATTCAGTAGTGGTTGAGTTATTTCAGTCTGCATTACAGAAAGCTGTAAAGAGACAAGTCTGTCCCCCTTCCTCTTGGATTATCCTTAATGCAGTCTCAACAGTTTCCATAGTGACCATTTCCTTGGTGCCCACCAACGCTATCTGTGATCCCCCAAGTCTGGGGTTTCAAGGCGGCTCAGGTGTATTCCGGTTGTTACATCAGCTGGTGTTTGTCTTCGCTTCACAATGCTCTAATTACCGTGAGGTCACACCTGAGGTCAGAGGTCAGTGCTTGTGAGAAGTCGTGCAAACACACCAGTGTGTGTTTGTGTTTGTGCTTATGAGGACGGACGCCTGTGTGGCCATCAACAGGCCATGGTGGGAGAGTTGTGACAGGCCCACAATGAAGGTACACAGAGATAAGACTGGATGTGCGTAAGAAGAGTGACTAACGGAGAGTTCCACAAACACACCGCAGGGATGTTCTCATCGGAGATAAAAGCCTTAAAGCATCTACAGCAAATACCATTCATTAAAAGGCTTGACATTTGGCATTGGATAAGATTTGACTTTGTGTTCACAGTGAGGAATTGGTCCTCCCCGGGGATTATTTAGACCGAGAGAGACGAACTCATTGATGCAGTTTGAAGATATGTTAAACAACCGTGAGATAAGTGTCACTTAGCTCAACAAATAGTGTGGGTTTCTGTTTCCTGTAACCTTTCAATGGTCAACATTTGTTTTGTTAGCCATGGCAGCGAATGGTTCCTTATCTTAAAACTGACATAAACAATATTTTTACTAACATTCGGAAAAACATGATTGTGCGTAATGTTGCTCTTAGTGACAGATTTATTACTGGACATTGTGAATTGGCCCAGATCAGCATTTTAGCATCTTTTAGCTCAGGTCCAACTCCGCTGTTTTTGGGTTGACTCTTTCACCACTTCCATCAGTCTCGTTGCATTTGCTGCAAAAACCACAAAGACAATCCTCGTCTTGTTTTAGCCTGACCTCAGAACCCACAAACATTTTCTTAATGCTCCCCCTAAGCCTCGTTGGAGTTTTTATGATCGTCTCCAAGAGAATTTGACCGGACCTGTTGAATTGGCATGGGCACTGTGCAGTGTACAACAAGCAACGTATGAACGTGTGTGTTTAGATTAGTCACTTGATTTGTTATATAAAGCCGTATGAGTGATTATGACAGCTAGAACAAGGCTATAGGAAATCTCTTCATTTTCCATTCATATTCCAACCAACCGTAAGACCCCATGTCCTGCATGATGACGTATATTTGACTCGAAGTCAGTGTCTGCGTTGAATTGTGGGTAATGTGGGCAACGCACATGACACATGATAATGAAGCATATATTAAGTTTTTTTTTTAATGATGACGTGTCTGTATCTGTTGCCAGGATTGAATCGGTTCATTTCCATTGGGAGTGTGACAGGAGTTCAACCATTTCTCATTTAATTACTGTGGCAACAGATCATGATGTGTCATTTCTGAAAGACAGCGAGGAAGAAGCAGGTATGAAAACTTGTTCAAACTAGAAAATCCAATTTAGTTTGGTAGAACATATTATATAATAACAATAATATCCGTGCCCAGCAACTGATCCCAGAGACATGCTGCGCCTTAGCTAAGCTAGGCTAAAATCCACGTACGGCATCAACAGCATTCAAGGGGTCACGCTGCATTTGGAGGACAAACATGCAGGAATACAATATACTTCAACATAGCGTTTCACACACTGTAAGTAGGTTCCGATTATTTTCATACACGGACTGACCTGAACTTGTACAGTGCTGGTTCACAGTAACTGAGCCTGCACAAAGTCCAGTCAGGGAATGAGAACATGCCCTGAAGGAGCAGATTCCGCCTGGTGCTGAGTGTGTGTGTGTGTGTGTATGTGACTTCCTGAACATGTGTTCCTTCAGTCCTTGTCCCGACACATCGGAGCATGATCGATGTTGACAGAGCTAGCCTTTGGTCGGGTTAAAGCAGTTTATATACTTCACTCTTTCGCTCCCTCCTTTCATTTGTCTTTTGCGCTGACCAAACGGGGCCTGTGACCTCTCTGAACCGCTCGGCTGAGCACGTAAAAAAACAACGCGCTTACTGGAAATGACCGAAAGAGATAAACTGAGGAGAGGGAGAGAGGAGCGATGAGGGAGTGGAATATGCTGTCGTCTCATGAAAAGGAAGTGAGGAGGAGAAGCCATTTTTCTTCCTCGTTATAAAAGACGCTCTCTTCGTCTCAACGCTTCTGGTTATCTACTCGTCCCAATGATGGAGGAGGGTAACGGAGGTCAGGTGGATGAGCGCCACTGCCGCCGCTGCCCGGCACACTCCTCGCAGCTGGGCAGGGTCAGCGGTCACAGCCCTGATTGGTGGATGATTTATAAAGTCACTATCAGAAGTGAGTGAAATCATCTGCACCGCATTGAGTCCAAATGGCTGTCGGATGTTTTGTGTGAGGAACAGGACGACATCTGATGGGTAGTCACGAAAACAAAAAGCTGCTTTGTCCCGGCAATCCAATAAAGGCACAAACATCCCTTCTTCTTCTTCTTCTTCTTCTTCTTCTTCTCTTGCGTAAGTGGGTGAGGTCGACTTTGGTGAGGAATTTAGATCAATCATTTAATATCTGTGACTACAACGCATAATCATTTCCCAGTGATGCGTGCACAACTCTCCTCCACTGAGTTGTGAGTTGCTTTCTTTAATCCCAGTCACACACACACACACACACACACTCGCACGCATATGCATGTACACAACGTGCCCCAAAACAAATGGACACACCTGAGTTCACACACATGCCTCTCGTCAACGTCTCCTATCTATGAATGGGCACAAGTCGGTCACATGGCGTCGGCGTTATCAGAGCACATAATCAGGACAAGCAGTGAAGGTTAATTCCTGCCTAATTCATACAAGATCGGTGAGGAGGTTGGCTCCAATAGCACACAGGGTTATTTGGCAGAGACTCACTCACTTCGTTCTTAGTGAAAGAGAAGAGAGCGCACAAGGTGCAGAGGATGAGGAGGAGGACAAGAAACAGAAGCAACAGAAAGGAGGAATGTGTAATTTGGCTCCAGGTGATAAAAGACTGTGGCAGTCAGCCATTGGGTTTTTTGTATAATGGAATGCTTCTGTTTCATTATACATTTACACAATGTGACTTTCATTCTCACACTCACACACACACCCACAGTCTCCTTTCTTTTTAGGGAAAATTATTCATTTATGGTTTGAGTGCTTTCAGGCTTAAAAATTACATTTGTGTGTGTGTGTGTGTGTGTGTGTGTGTGTGTGTGTGTGTGTGTGTGTGTGTGTGAATGAAATAGGAAAAATGTGATCACACAGAGTCATGCTTAGATTATTATAAGAGGGAAAATTGAGTAATTGATATGGATATTTTTATACAGAAGAAAAAAAGTGGAGTCTACAAATGTGGCTGGATTTAGCTGTGGTGAAGAACCAAGTTACAGAAGAAAGAAGTAATCAGCTGTTGGGCTCCTACAGATCAGTTCCTATTTTTATAAGGATATAAGCCGCCTCAGCGTATCAGAAACTACAGTAACTCGAGCAGATCTCAGTAGAGCGAAGACTGGGCCCATGATGCAGACTTCCCCTTAAATTCAATCAAGCTGCAGCAAACCACAAACTCGTAGGTATCAATTCTCTAAATATTGCTGTTTTTTGTTTTCTTACATCCTGGCAAATTGGTGAAAATGACAACAATATGGCTTTCAATAAGAATTCCAGGATGAGTTCATTTAACTGCATTTGGCTCAAATCCTCTAGTTTCCTCCTTGGCACGTGTCCCTTTCTGCCACCAGGTTTAAAGGAAATCCATACCATCTCTCTCACAAACATAGAAAACAATAAACCACAGATTGCACATTCATAATGTCACATGTCGACTAATGGGGTCAAAATGCCAGCATATCGTACGTTTGGAGGTGAAGTTTGCATGTAGTGGCGATCAGGAATGGAGTTTCACCAATGCCACCAGTTATTCCACCAGTTCTGACTAAATCTCATCTGTCAATCGTGACAATTCACCATGTTTTCACTGCATGTATTGAAACTAAATCAGTGATCAGAACAATACAGAAGCGACCTTTGGTGAACTAGATGTGTACTCAATCCATTCTGTTTGAGACATGTGCCATCCACCATCATGGAGGAGGTGAGGCCATTGGTGAGGTCGCATGTTGAACCTGGATACCTGACACTTCACACTTCCTTTGCCAGTATGCAGAGTCTATAGTTCACTATTAGCATATAGTAGGTGTTTCGTTTGTAGTACATTCCAGGCCCCTATAAATACATTGTGGTGCCTTCGAATAATAAACTGCTCCCTCCAACAACAACCTGTAGATCTAATTGAAAGGGCACACTGTCTATATCTGCCTTTAGAGTCATTTTTAAAGATCCTCATGTTTTATCAGCTGCAGCTCAATGTACTTTACCTTGTCGAAGTCTCCATCATCAGTGGCAGACGAGTTTACACCAAACAATGTTGGTGTGTAATCCAGCGTTACCGGTCATAAATAGCCTCAGTGTTTACTATTCACCCCCCCCCCCCATAGCCACATTAGAGCAGTGTGGCGTTACTTGTAGCACCGAGCGAGCGCCCGAGCCAGGTTGTGCGCTGAAGGTACGTCATTTAAAAGAATCCGTCGTTAAAGTCATGGAACGAGGAGCAGGCCGGTGACGAGCCGCGGGCGACACAACAACTTAATGTCATCCAGCTGTTGTGTGGAAAACTACTCCTGCCATGAAATCAGACGGCGGTTGCTCGTGGCGATATGGAAACGGGCCAGGATACGCACCGAAAACGTGACATAGCTTTGTTGTATTTCTTTTTAAATACGGACGAAGTAGCTGTAACAGCTGTGCCCTCATCGGAGCGTGCGTCAGCATGCGTGCCGATGCAGGGGAGGGTGTTTGTTGTACTTTGTAGAAAGGACCGTTTCATTAAAGCGCGCGTGTTTACATATCGGCGTTAGTGTTTAGCCAGCACAAAGCGGGACACATACACACATGCTCACTTGTACCACTGTACCAACTGTAACCTTGCCCACACAGATACACTCTGAGTCAGCAGAAAGAGGAGCCGGGTGACCCCCGCTAATGATCCTCCGTGTTATTCTTCAATTAAAGTGCAGACAGGTACACAGCCACGGGACTCCTCTCGCTCGGCAACGCTCCTGTTACATGGCGACTCCATCCCCCTCTTCCTCCAGGTCCTCTTCCTCCTTGTCTGTCACTCACCTCGCCTGCGCTTTTCTGCTCCATCACGCCTCACTTCCCTCCGCTGTGAAGTCTCATTGTCTCGCGTTCCCTTCCCTCCCTCATTCCATACGAACGCACAGCGAGGTATGAGTTGCCGTAAGCGAGCCGAGCATGTGAGGCGCATAGCTGCCAACTTATGTCATTACATACTTATCAACTCTTTCCACTTCCTCGCTGTGGATCAGCCTGTAGGTGAATGGAACACGTTTGCAGCCCTGCAGTACCCCCGTTGGTCCAGCAGAGGGCGGCCCCACTGTGTTATGATACAGTCCATAAAAGATCAGAAATCAGAGAGCATTAAATTGACAGGTTGTCAGACAGAAAACATGAGATTGTTTGCGGGTTTGAATATTTAATGCAGCTTTTTCCTGCGATAGTAAAACAAAAGGAGTCACACTATTTACGTGTTTATTCGGGTAGTTTTCCATTCACTGCACGTTCAATGCTTTAACTCAAAACAGAAGAGGGTTAAATGTTACAACAATTAGAATGGAAACACTAAGCACATAATTTCCGTTTCCCCAAAAGAAATAAATTGAATAAACACCAGTGGTGGAAAGGAGTGCAGATATCCATGTGAGGGCCCCGTTATACTTCACTGGAGTATTTCCAGTTCGCACATGATTAGATGTAGTCTAGTTATTTTGAGATTAAACAAAAATATATGATGTGATTGGTGTATACAGTCACTTAAAGCAGCGGTTACAAAGCACTGTTTACATGATAACATATCAATAATGATATTGCACTTTCACCCAATAATGTGGGTGGTCTGGTGTCGCTGGCTTTCCAACTTTCCCAGTGCTACTCCCACTGAGCCATCCATGATATTGTCCTTAATCACCATCATCATCATCCTCCTCCTCAGCTTCATCACCGTCGTCGTTAACGTCATTGAACGTGGGGTCCACTATTTTCCAATATCGCATCACTGACGTCACTGACTGTCTATGCGTGTCTCCCCTCTTGTCCGTGATGTCTCATCCGACGCTCGAAGGAAGACAGGATTAAATAGGAGATGAAGGAGGAGGAAGAGGAGGAGGAGGAGGAGAAATCCCAGACCATCGGTCACCAACCACCGGTCAGATAATCCCCCGAATGCCGGGCAGGAAGTCACGAGTCACCGGGTGGACTCACCTACTTTTCCATGAGGCGGCTGGTGCGCACTGACCGGCGAGATGCGGTTCTAGCGACTCACGGTCACCGACGCTGCACGGCGCACGCACGCCAATCCCCATCGCTCGCGCTCACACGCAATCACGCACAGTTATGGGCTACGTGTCCGTTCACACGCACTCATCTCCGAGGGGGGAATAACGGCTCTATCCTCTCGAATCGATCAGACGTCACGGATAAACACGTGTGCCGAGCAGGTGTGGCGCCACCTCACCTTCTTCATCATGTATGATTTCATATTTCATCACGTGTGCATATGTTAACTCGATATTGTTCAACAACCTCGTGGTTTCTCTTTTGTACAAAAGAGCATCAGTGGGGATCCGTGCGTACTTCGTGCGTAAAGATGACCCTAAAAAGACCGGGGCGTCCACGTGAACAGGCACCGTGATTATAGAGTTGTGTGTGTGTGTCACCTATTAATAGACGGAATAGATGTGGTGACGTGTGAGGATGATGAAATACATTTTGGAAGCATGGAAACACGTCGGCTGAGGTTTCATCCAACGTTATTGGTTTTTTTAAAAATTTTGTAATCATTCTCTAAATGTGATTACATTCAAAAAATACTTGTAAGATAGTCGGATGTTATTATTATTGTTTTTTGGGGGGGTCTGGCGATGATGGTGTGTCTGGTCACATGAGTTGACGTTTTCGCAGATGAAAGTTTTGTGAGAGGGAGGGAGGGAGGGAGAGAGACATAGAGACACAGAGAGAGAGACACACACACACGGAGAGAGAGAGAGAGAGAGAGGGAGAGAGAGAGAGAGGACCCACCTCCTATTTTTTTTCTCGTACTACACGGATCCCTTCTCGTAAAACCTCTGAGAGCCCGCACCGTGCCTGAGCACTGAGCACTGAGCACTGCGCTGATCCGTTGGAAGTGCGCAGCGGAGGAACCACAGCAGCGGTCAGTCCGAGTCACACGGGGGAGAGAGACAAGAGAGAGAGAGAGAGAGAGAGTGAGAAAGAGGAGGGGGCAAAGTTTCCTTAGTGCGGACGAGTATTCCTCAGAGCCGGGTTTTATTCACCCCCCTCACGTCAGCCCCCGGTCGGCGGCTTCAGATTGCACACGGGAGTAAGTTTCATATGGACACTACGCTCCACTGGAGTCGGCTGGCGCAACAAGCATGGGATTATTTGTGTTGTAATGTGGCTTCGCAGCGCGCTGCAGGCGAATGAAGGTCCGCTGCGGAGCGACGTGAGGCGGTATGCGTCTTGGATTTTCGTCTTTCTGGATATTCTGAAAATCGTCGGCAACAGTTGAGAGAAGGAGGAAAAGAAGTCTTTTTTTTTCTTTTTTTTTCTACGCGCAAAGGATTTTACCCCCCCTCACCGGTTACCCACCCACCCAGCACCCCCCCCTCCCCCCACCCCCCTCCAGCCCCGGGACCAGCATGGATCT
>JAFBJT010109147.1:275679-295404 GCA_016785325.1 Chascanopsetta lugubris
GTTTAGATTTTTTTTTTTTTTTTTTTTTTTTTTTTTTTTGGTGGTTAAACTTCATGTTTGAGGACAGATCGCCGCATCGGCTGCTTGGATTTTAAAACCTGCCTTTTGGATTTGGATTTCCCAACACCATGAACTGTATTGACAGTTTGACTCTATTATTTTTGACGCTGTCAGCTGTCATGGTGAGTGCGGAGAAGGGGGGGGGGGGAGTGGAAAGAGAGAGAGAGAGAGAGAGTGAAAGAGAGAGAGAGAGAGAGTGAAAGAGAGAGAACGCAAAAAGCTGAATTCGCCACACAGTCATTAATGTGTAGCTCGTCCTTGTCTTTCCTCTGGCTAGGTCATCGCTCATGTTCAAACAAGCCCGGAGCCTTCGTGGCTTTGGGAGGGGGGGATTTAAACAGCCCCCCGCACCATAAACCCAGACTGCCGGGGCTGGTGCGTTTTTCGCGTGTCACAAAACGTGCGGTAAAGGCAGGATTCGATCAAATAACGTTTCGCGAAGTTTGGCGCTACAGTGGCTCCGCACAGGCCCCGCTCCGGAGCCACCTTGGAGATATTATTACGCTTTAAAGGCGCAGCGCCGTTCTGAATTAGGACATGTGAACAGGTTCACTCCTGGCACTCAGGCGACCCTCATGGTCAGCCCACCCTGCTCCACGGACACGGGGAACGACTTTTCCACGCCGAATTTCAACACTCGGGGAAAGAGGGGAGGGGAGGGGGGGCAGAACAGGCGTCACTCCACAGATGAATCGGGTCCACTGGGGAATTTTAATGGCGCGGTGAGGGCGCACTGTAAATCCTTTTCCATCTAATCATTAATCAGGCAGCAGTGAGCCCGGAGAGCCTTTGAGCAAAGGTGAATATATATATAACGCAACATTGCGCGTCAGAGCGCGTCCACTCCTCTGCGCCACTTTGAACGCACTTTTACGCATTTCTCAACTTGCCCCCTCTGTGCATCGAAACCCCGCGTGATCCCCCCCCCCCCCCGAACTGATTATTAGAGATTTGATGACGGGTCATTCACCCAATCACCGTGGAACAGGACCAGGATGCTGCTCCAACTGCTCCTTTCCAGGCGGCCTATCATCACCCGGTTTAAGGGCCCGTGTTCACAGCTTGACACCCATGCAGCACATAGGGTTTTTTAGAGGAGCCGGGGTCCCGCAGCCCCTTAAGGCTGGACCCTCTCACGCCACCCGGAGTGGGCGGAGACAACCAACACGTCGGCGGCGTCCCCCCCCCCCCCTTACTCTTTCATTGAAGCGCTAGAAACGAGTTTGTGCGCTTCTCCGTGGCTCAGGGACGCGGCAGTGAACTCACGCCGGCGCCGAACAGGATCCGGGTCTCACGCAATATTGGCGAGACATTGCGCCAATTGCGCGCGCTTGAGTGTGTGTGGAAAAGGGGGGGGGGGGGGGGGGTGGGGGCGCCGGGGGGGGGGCGTGGGGGCGCTCGGGGTTGTGCGTGCTTACGCGTGGAAAAAGGCAACAGGGAGCTGTGCGTAAATGGTGTCCGCCACGAGTGGAAAGTTGCCAGAAAACTCCTTCGTGGCCCGACCGGTGCGGTGACAGCTCCGCAGCCCCCGGAGAGGCAGAGACGGGCCGAGGCTCTAACTGCTTTTAACGGCGACACTTAAAAAAAAAAAAACCCGTGGCGCCCACGGAGCAACGTTCAGCTCCACTCAACCCTGCCGCCACGTCGCTGATGTGGCAGGAATATGGATCAGCTCCTCCAGCTGCTCCGGTCAAATATCTGGCCATATACGGTCTCATACCTACAACACACCCGGGAGGGTTCATGACAGCGGCCCGATGAAGCACTATTATCCGATGTAGGCTCCGCGGTGCCATTACGCACAGCCCGAACCCGGTGTGAAAACGTCACATATTCCGGAACAAATTGTCGTAAAATATCACCACCCATGCCGTTTGAAACTTTTACGATTTCCTCAGACACTGTGTCAACACGTCCCTCTCGGGCCGAGATAAAGCACACACTGTCCCCTTTTTTCCGCCTCGTATTCCACCAACAGAATTGTCAAAATGCAAATATATATTTTTGCGTAACTGCGGATAAGTCGGTGGCACAGGCTGCATGCTTCTCAGCTCTTGCACAATCCGCTGTCACTAACGTCTCCTCTTGTCTCCTCTTTCCCTCCTTGCAGAGCGCCCACATACCGAAGAGCACAGAGAGAGGTCCACATGACGGTAGGTGTCCCACAGGGCACCGTGGGAATACAGTGTGCGCGGGGCTGCTTGGCTGGCACGAGGCCAAGGGGAGGGGGGGCGTGCTGGTCTGAGGTTCACCTTGACATTAAAGGCTAATTATCGCCTCCTGGTGGACAACTTTGTAGTTTGACCCTGGCAAGATTAACCCCCCCCCCCCAACTTCAAACTCACTTCTTTGTCACATTAAAGCAGTTTCACCCCTAAATCTCAACACGTGGATGTTTTCATCATGTAACAACATTCCTGTTTTCCATTCGAGATTACACTGAGGGTCTCAGTGGCCAGACTCTTTTATAGAATGGAATTTCACCCTCTTGGCTCAATCACAGTGATTTTTTATTTTTTTTATTTTTTTGCACAATCTCTGTGTTGCCCAATCAAAGTGGGAGAATCAGAAGCTGAACTCCATGATATTATTCAGGCCCTGCTGTGTTTGGTTTGGCTTCCCATAGGGACGCCAGGCCGGGGGCGTTGGTTTAGGCCCAGCTAATGTTCCTGAATGATATTTTGGAAGTGTTGCTTTAATGTTTCTCAAGAGCAAAACTCCTGCAAAGACAAGTGACGCTGAAAGAGTAGATTAAAGGTTATTACTGGTCAGCTGCAGAGGAGCTGTGACGAATGAGGAGAGGCTGAAGTGCGACTCAGAATCGATATTTAGACTAGCAGAGCACTTGTTATATCCAAATGGAAATTGCCCATGTAGCTATAATCTCTATTTATTTGTGTAAATCAAGGTTGCCAAGGGCTTCTCAATGGAATAACACAAAGTGAAACGTGTGTGTGCATGCATGTGTGTGCGCTTCATCTGCGCCGTGACGCGCCAGAGAGCTCACCAGCTTTCTGCTTTTTTTTTTCTCAATTCAAGCTAATTCAAAGCTGTCACCGTAGTTGTCTGTTATACTGTTACGCCACCGTGGCATTCAGGAGGCGAGAGGTTTAGTCTGGAGCTCCACTGCCATTTTATAACCGTGCACCCTGTGACTCTGTGTCTCCTCAGTGATCCCTTTAATGGAGGTCTACAACAAGAGCATGTGCCAACCTCGGGAGCTGCTGGTGGAGATCCTGCAGGAGTATCCGGAGGAGGTGGAGCACATTTTCATCCCGTCCTGCGTGGTGTTGACACGCTGCGCCGGCTACTGCAACGATGAGATGCTGCAGTGCATGCCGACGGCAACCTATAACATAACAATGCAGGTCAGCCGGGTTGTTTACATTATTGTGAGGGGTCATGGGGGTGGCAGGGAGGATGATAATAGCTTTTTTTGTAATCATGACATTTGAAATAGACACTTGAACACTCCGGGTTTTTACCCAAAGAGGAGCGCAGACAGTGGGCCTATGTCAAGTGTCCATCTGATTGGTCCACAGCTCTCCGAGGGCCCTTCTCCTCAGCACGAGGGCCCTTCAAGTTGTCCTAAGTGCAGCCAGTGCAAAAGGCTGCTCTACTGTGACATCTGTGTTGAAATGAAGCTGAGGCATTTCTCACCCCCCCCCCCCTCGCTCCTCTGAGAGTGCAGTTTAAATTGCCAAACGCCAAATGAGTCTGCATATTTTCTAATGAACTACAGTTGACATTGTCATCTGCCCAAAAATGCCTGAACCATCTGGGACAGGGGTGTCAAACATATCGCACGTGGGCCCAAACCGGCCCGCCATAAGGTCTGATCTGGCCCGTGAGATGATAATGACATTTCAAAAAAAGTATCTGCTATTTCAAATGTGTCCACCGAGGATTGTACACAACTCTGTCAAGCAGTGTCCGTTTGGACTCAAATGAGTCCGACACCCCTGATGTAACTATCTGTAAACATCTGTTTATTAATCCTCAGCTCTATTTGTCTCTATTTAAGTCTATTCTGTTAATCCACAACATAAAACATGTGTCTGTAAACATGCAAACCATTCTAATCTGTGGCTGTCTCTCTTCTTCTCTTTCAGATAAAAAGAGTAAAACATAATATCCAGCAAAATGATATTTACATGAGTTTCACGCAGCACAGCGCATGTGAGTGTAGGTAAGGAATCCCCTCACACACACACACACACACACACACACACACACACACATTGCAATGGCGCGGCAGAGCATATCAACCAGGTCAAGTTTGACACATTTAACAGAATCAGGATGATATGCCACATCACTGATCCGAAAACGACAACACGGGCAGATAAAAAAAGCATCGGCGCAGACATCTCAGTACGTCGCCTCACTTCATCCTCGTTGCACCGCCTCGCTCGAGAGGAGGAAACACGTTTGTGTTGAGCGCCGCCCTTTGTTTCCCTTCCATCCCGCGGCAAAGGTCAGCCTAGCTTTAGTTATCGATCTCCCAGATACGCGCTGTGTCGTCTCTCCGGGCGCCGCAGTCACAATAAGACGACCTCATCCGTCCGAACCCGCTGCTCTGCAACCGTAGATTTCACAACGGCTCGCTTGATTCGTTACTCCCTCTTTTTGTTTTCCCAGCCAGATAAAACCGTTTTTAAATCTAATCAATTCGAGCCTGTTTTGTCTCAGGGCCAGATTTAAGCGTGTGTGGCATGAGTGAACTGTGACACAGCGTCCTCCTACATTTGAGGGCAGTCCATCGGGCGAACAAATATCACAGAGGAGGACTGTTGGACCTGAGATCTCCCGTCACTCTGTGAAGTGAATGAAAAGTACGTTGAAAAATCGGGACTCGGAGAGGCTGCGCTGTGCTATCTGCTGAGGCCCCGGCCGTTAAAACACCCTGAACTTTATGCTCCTCTGCTGACTCAATATTTCAGCGATAAACCATTAAGACCAGGCTGTAAACTTTAAGAGCGCCTTTAAAAAAAACACAGGCTGTAATCAATCCTTTGATGTTGTTTTGAATGTGTCAGTTCATAGTTTCCATAAACAAATTCGTGTCGGGCTGTCAACTATCCCAACTTTAATGACCTTCATTCTTCACTTTTCTCAACAAAGTGTTTATGTTTGGAAAGTTGTTGTGGTTGTTGGGTCAAACTCTCAGAATTGGAGCAATTGAATATCTTCGGAAAAGTACTAACTACAGTAACTGCACTGACGACAAGAGACTTAGTCGCCTCCCTGCACCCGAATCCTGACATTGAAATCGGTACGTGAGCGGCCTGCTCCCCCAACAGCTTCAATAACACAAACACCCTCATTAACCTGGTACTACTGACAGCACCACACTGCCCGTAGGTATTAGAAGATCCTGTTGTGCCCAGTGACAAGCTGTTTGCGTTGGGGTTAGGCCAAGGCTCAGGGTTAGGGTGTTTCCCTCTTTCCAGAGAGGTCCACCACGTCCCCGATCAGACATGGGTGATAGTCACAGGCCCAGGTGAGTTGGGTTCGGAGCCAACGTTTGCTTTCCCGCAAACCTTTATGACGGCGCGTCACGGCTACAGTTTGCCGCTGTAGTTACCGGAGCAGTCTGTCAGATAGAAAGTTGGCACGGCGTCTGCGACCTGCTGAAACAAATTACCTTTTCCCAGACTCCCGCCTGTGGAGCGTACCAGCAGATTCACCTCGCCGCGCTCCGCGTTCGCATGAGTAACGAAACAAAGCGTGATTACGCGAGAGTGTTTTCATGAGCAAACACGCCTTTGTTTATGTGTGTACACTCGCTGCATCATTTCCTAACAAGCCCCACTTTCACGCACTAAGCCCAGGCATTTGAAAGTGAAAGCCAGACTTATCACAGTTCCTGGTAAAAGGAAGATGATGTAACGTGATTTGGGGAAAATTGACACGAGCTCAGCTGTGCTGATAATGAGGGTCCTTGTCCCTGATGGTCTGGATATGGATCTGTGTACCTGGCAACAGCAGCGACGCCGCGATCAAATGTTTGATATTTTTTGTTTTGTTCCTGCATTTCAGGATGAAGACAGACGTGAAAGAACAGAAAGAAAAGTGAGTACAGCGCTCTCTCTGCATGGAGGCTGGGTTTTTTTTCACACGGGGGGAAACAATGGGGGATTTGAGATTTGATCTTTCTTTTTTTTTTTTGTCCTTCCCCCGTTTCGCTCTGCAAACAAACTCCGCTGTCTGCAACGCGACATTATCCCTCATGGGTTTCGTGCTCAATCGATCTGTCTGCTATTTTCTCACCTTTTCTTCATTTTACACACACACACACACACACACACACACACACACACATGCATTATGATTTACCCTCCACAGCCAACATGGCACGACAAATATCATGTTATGCTGAGATGAGCCTTCAGGGAATACCCGGAAATGACACTCAGGTCAATGAATGACACTTGACGGGGGTCATCGTCCTCGCTAATCCTCATCCTTGACACCTTCCTCTCTTTTTTTATCTCTTTTTTTTACATTCCTCCTCTCTTCTCCTTACTGTTTACATCTCTCTTCACTCCCGTTTCTCACTTGACTCCAGCGCCGATATAGATAACAGTGTTTTTGACCCATTTCTGTTCATGGTCCTCACTTTAGTGATCCTCTCCCCCTTATAAGACAGAACCTTAAAGTCATAAACCTCTTGGGCGCCCCTACACTGTGACCCGCCTTTAATATCTTTCCATTGCTGAATGGTCGTTTGTTGCATTTTGGTTTTATGGCAGCTTGTCTGTCGTATAGATAAAGGGTTCTTCCCAAGACCTCCTCTTTAACCTTGCCTTTACTCTTTACGAGTCCCACGTCGGAGGCCTTGCTGCTACAAAGTGATATGGTCTTAGGGTCGTTCAACTCCTGTTTCTGAAGCTTTCATACTTTCATGTTAGTTTTAACATCGGCCCCTGACCTCTCAGTAGCATGAGGTATGCAATTCTGTCAGGATGAGTCTCACCACTGAGGTTGTGAAACCGGTTAACTGTCAACTTCCTCTGTGAAACGGACTCTTGAAGAATTTTAGAGGCAATTCTTACATTTATGAGACATCAGCTTCATCCTGTTGCTCGCTGAATAAACGATATTCATCTGTAATTGAATCATAAATGAGTCTAAAACAGCCCCATTTGTGTTCTCAGTTATCGACAGGATTCTTTTGGAATGTGGTACATGCAGATTAAGAAGTGTAACGTAAAACCATTGCTTTGGTTTGTTTTTGTCTCGCTTGAATTTAGTGGTAATTGACTAATACTGCAAATTCCTGAAAACCGATGACCATGGTAAACGATCTACCTGGTGAACAGCAACATGTTAGCATGCTTATGTTAGCATTTAGCCAAAACCACTGTTGTACTTGCACCCAAATACAGCTTCACTAGCATGATCATTGAGTCAAAATTGTCCTTTCCAAAAACAATGTTAGCCAAGATGGTGAAAAGGTAAACCTGGCCTGGATTGACCTCATTTTGACCACGTTAGCTCGCCAGTGTTAGCATTTAACCAAAAACAGTGGGTTACCAATTGACAATTGCATACCGTTGCAAGCTTGGCATCACACACTGTTGGTTTTTATTTTTCACCATTTATATTGGCAAAAACATGTTAAAAGGTTTTTGACTCCAGCTTACAGCTAATTAGCTACTAGCAGCATGCTAACAAACCAAACTAAGTTGGAGAAAATTGTAAACACACCAGACCATGTCAGATTTCTGGTCCAAAGCTCTGCTGTACCCACAACCCCACAGAATCGCCAGCATGACTTAAGCTTTTATCTTTTTTACCTGTTACCAAAACTTGAAATTTTCCACATTTACATTGACTTCAAAGACAGTTTCCCTGCCTTATGCAGTGACTTCTCTTTTACCTCACAGTATTTTTCTCTATGTATCATGGATCATAAAAGTCTCATCAGTACATGTATTGTGGGGTAACAGGTAAAAATGGAAATGCTATGTGTACATATCATGAAGTAACAAGTTGGGCTGGGTTGGACCCTGTGATGTAATTTTTTAGTTACTGGACGTACCTTGCCTAATCACGGTGATGGCAAAATTTTATTTATTTACCTGTTTTTTAATGTTTGTTTTATTTCACAATGTTACTGTTGTCTGTATTTAAAGATCAGCACTTCTAACCGCAAATCGCAATGACAACCGAAGAATAGTACTGACATTGTTGTTGTTTTTTTGCACCTTTAGTTGAGTATTTAAGTTTCCAGTGTAGTTTTACACATAGAAGAAAAACCTGTGTAACTCATCTTGCACTTGTACATACAGGCATATTTATTACCCCCAATCCACGGGGGAACTTTTCGGTGTCACTGCCCGGAGCTGAACCTCAGACTATTAATCAATTTTACGCTCTGCTGAGTCACTGCACTGTTTTACAAAAAATGGAGAATTGATATTTATATTATTTTATTCATGTGTAACATAACAGACCATGAACAGTACTGCTGAGGTTGTGCCACAATGGTTGTTTCATCTTTTAAGAAAGAAAAGAGAGACTTCAACACTACACGTTTCATAATTGTCTCTAAAATGACATCGCTGTCGAGATATGATTGAGACGTTCCTGTTCAAACTGCCTGATGCCTTTCTCCTAATGTAACAAGTCATAATCCCAAACGATCCAATCATTAACAATAAACTAATTAAACAGTAACTTGTTTGAGCTACTAATTTCTTTGACTCTCCTGCATTTATAGAAATTCAAAACAACTCGCCTCTTGATTACTGTTGATTTCTAAAGCAGTTGTTGGCGTCTGGTTCTCTGGACACATTCAGTGTCAGTGACATCAGTGACACATGTGTCTCCTCAGTCTCTCAGGCATCAATTGCGTTGTTGTCCTCTCTCTCTTGCAGAAAATCCCGGAAAGGCAAGGGCAAAGGCCAAAAGAGAAAGCGAAAGAAAAACCGTGACAAAACAATTCACGATGCGTATGTCAGCTCTGCCTTCTCCACCTACTTGCACCTGAGTGTTGCGCTTCTCATGACTAAGCTCATTTGGGAGGAGCTACTTTGTCCCTTTTAATTTTGCACCATTTTTAATCCACCACTTCCGATAGCATGTCGCTTCCGTGCAGTGTCCTAACTTTGTCTCATCCGTCACAGTCGTATCAGTTAGATCACTTTGCCCCCTGTTTCCTAACACGTTTTGCTAAGCTAGCTTTAGCAAAAACCCGACGATAACGATAGCGACACAGGAGACTTGTTGTAGCCGTATCTCACCAGAAGTAAAACCGTAACCCACATCCTCTCCCCACCCCCACATCTAATCTCCTCCCAGCCTCTCCAGAACAATGTTCCATGGAATGTCACTCTGGATTATGAGACTAGAGCGATGGTTGGGATGAGGTATGGACGTGTATCATGGAAACCAGTAGAAACCTGAGGTACAAGTTGCTCCTACCTGTCAGATAGCTGCTATCATGATTGATTACAGACGTGTTTAAAGAGACACATCTCGCATCGACTGTTAGCTGTAACCTGAACGCTCCACTGAAACAAATCACGGCTCTGCCGGCACCAGCATGGCTTCACCAGCCAGCTCATGCTGTTCTGGTATCTGTTCTGGGATCACCAGGATCGTAATCATGCGCCTGTGTTCAGTGTTGAGTCTGTGCCGCTTTGCTGTGTCTCGTGGCCCTCTGCTTTCCACTCGTTTGTCTTTTCATCTTTTACAAACAGGTTTTTTGCATAATGCAGGTACTTTTTTATGTCATGAAAAGATAAGTGATGGCCATCTATTGCCTTTTTCCTTTGTTGCTACGGGGGGGATTCTAAAACCAGAAAATTGTGAAGCAAGCACCGTTTCCCTCTCTTTGTTTGCTTGCTTTGCTCTGTCGGTGAATAGACACAAAAGCACCTTTATTTAACGGAGAAGTAACACAATGATGCTCTCGTGTATCTGTAGTGCTCAATCTGTGACAGGAAACATGACTGTGTGTTCATTTGTAATTTGTATCTCGAGATGTCAATGGGAAAGCGGAGCCGCCATTTTTTTTAGCCGTATGTCCTGCATCTAATGTCTCTCTGTGGGAAATGCAGCCTACAGTTTTTCATTCAATAAAATGAAATGTTTCTTAACGGAGAACCAAGCAGACCCTTGAGTCTTCTTTATCCAGAGCCCAACGTCTTAAACAGGGAGCCTCACAAGTGTCGTGTCAAAGACCTGCAGTTCAGCGCCAAGATGTTTCGCTTTGTGTTGCAAGAACAAGCCCAGAGCTTTTCTCACCGCATGTCTCTAACGCATATGACGCATCTGCGAGCGGGACGATCCACATGGGGACTGTGGGGGCGCATTTACTGCTTGAATCTGTGCCTGCCCTGTGGGAATTATCTGTGTGCAACGCTACCAAATCGCCACATGTAGAACTTGTCAGGCAGTGGCATGGGAGTGGCCAAGCTAAGTGTATAAAGAGAGATTAGGCTCAGGCTGACCTCTCTTATGGTTTGTTCCAGAACGTCATAATAACCTGCGCCTCTCATTCTTCCTCCCTCCCTCCCTCCCCCTCCCCCCCCTCCCCCCGTCTCTGTCTCTCTGTCTGTCCTTCTGTGTCCAGTGTTTGTCAGCCATGTTGCGATCTCTGCACAGAGAGGAGAAAGCGTTTGTTCGTGCAGGATCCCACGACCTGCCGGTGCTCCTGCAGACACACAGACGAATACTGTAAAGAACGCCAGCTAGAGCTCAACGAGAGGACCTGCAAGTGAGTGTAAACACTCGACAAGTTTAAGAAAAGATCGATTTGAGTTGCAATTCGAGAGAAACGAAAACGAGTTAACGCGAGTTCAAATAGAAGATTAATATCCCTCAAATGTCCCTTCTTGCGAGAGATAATATGCAAACTTCCTGTTAGCGTAGGTAGCATGACATAGCTTCCATCGCCTGTAGCTACAAAGAACCGTGAACGTCCAGGTCCCTTCAGCTTTAGACATCTCATTGGACCTCCATCAGGAAATGGTGGAAAACCACACATTTTGATTGATTAAAAAAAAAAACCACTCGCTAACAAGTTAGTCATGTCAACGGCGATCAAAGCCAGTTAACTCTGCAGGAAGGCAAATATAAGACAGGAGACTTTGTGGAAATGAAAGAAACAGGACTGAAACAAATGAACAGAGCTGCTGGTGCTTCATTTACAGAGTCGAGCGAAACGCTTTGCGTCACTGTTGCTAGTCTTGAAGCTAAGCTTAAGTGAACTGCCCTCTGGCTGCAGCTACATTTTTAGCATGCATGCGTACATGAGAGTCGTATCATGTGTCTGATGTAACTCTCTGCAATCGTCAGGGAGTCGATTTTGCAACATGTTAAACGAGAGCTTTGACTGGATCCAGGTCACGACGGGTTCAAATTCTCGATGAGAAATTCATCTATTGCCGCACATCAATCGCCGACCCAGAAGGAAATGTCAGAGGGATCGCGCCGCGTCCGAGAAAGTCCCGATGCGACTGAGAGGCTTCGTGTGTGAGTGTGGACAATGCCCGGAAAAAAGCTCACACCTCTTCTTTCTTCTTGTTTAGATGTGACAAGCCAAGAAGATGAGAGAGGTGGGTTCAAGATGAAGGAATATTCTAAAGATATTTCACAGCACAGCACTTTGACCTTTGAACCGTAAGCTCTTCTATTCAGTGGATCGCATTCCCCCTTGGACTGGCTGAAAGAGAACAAAACGAACGAAAGACTGAACTGAAGTTTCCTCTCACTGTATATCTCTGTGTACATAGACCATGATAAAAGAAAAAAAGAGTTCAGAATTGTTATGCTGCTACAGAAAATGAATAACTAAACCCATCATTTGACAAAACACAAATAGCCGACATGTGGTTTTGCATTTCTAACAGGCTTGCAGTGCAGGTGTAGTCTCGTTGTCGATTCATTGTATGCAATTACTTCACTGGATATGAGTCTACTGTGGTTGTGTGTCAATCAAAAGTTGCAAAACCTCTCAATCTAAGATATATTTAACTGCTAAAACAGTGGGTGAGGCCGAAGAAGACATGGACGCACCCTCCTTTTCTAAAAACGATGGATGGACTCTCGTCTGCAAACGTCTACTTTTGTTTTTGGACTGTAACAGAAGGACACTGCTGCGGAACGATGGAAATCTTGAATCTGTGTCTGGGTGACGTTGCTTCCTGTCCTCTTTGAAGACGTTGCAGGATTGACGTGGACAAACATTGCTATCGTCGTTGCGATCGGCTCGCAAAGGAGAAAAAGGACTCTGGAGTGCCAATACGCTTTTAAAGGGATACTGGTCCATCGACGATACACGTGTTTCTGTGTCCTTTATGAAAACCACTGAAAACATCCTATACTGTAGATTCCATTTGAAAACTGTGCCTCACAAATGTACTGAGAAATCTTTCGAGTGCTTTTTAAATTATTTTTTTGTTTCCTTTGTTCAGGAGAGGGGATTGTCTTTTATTAGTTGTTGAACTCAATACAGAATCTATTGATTACATATCTTGTATCTTGTACATAATTCATATCCCTTTCTGCCATAGTCCATTCTAGATAATTTATAATGTTATAGAGTATTTTTCAGTATTCAGTCTTCTTCCCATATTTAATTTGGTCTATTTATATATGCAGTGTTATGTTCCTGTGGCTGTCCTACCCCCCCCCCCCACCCGCCCCCCCCCCCCCCGCCCGCCCGGCCCCCCCCCACCCCCATATCCCCATATATGTAAGGTCACTGATGGCTCCGCTCAGCACCGACACTCTGTGCTTTTCTATAAAAGAAAAAAGAAAAATCAAACGTGATTTGTTAACATTCCCGAAATGGATCTCGCTTGTGTTGATGTACTGACGACATCTCTAGACGCTCGGCCCCCTCCTGTCACAGGGCGTGGCCTCTGCATCCAATTGTAACTGTGCGTTTGTGTCGTCGTGTGTATGAGTGTGCGTCCACGTGCCGACGTGCGCATCTATTTGTAGGTGTCAGTAAGTTGTATTTGAGTATTTGAATGTAGCGGATCTGTGTTCTGCCCATCCAGCAAGTCGCAAATACAAATAAACTACTGCTAGCAGTTCACCATACACACTACTACCAACACAGAATTTGGATAACAACCATTGCCATCGGCCTTCCAGCCCTCATTATTAGTTCTCTTTGTCTCTTCCTCACTATTAACATGTTTCTGTGTCTATGTAAAACAGTAAAGCATATTTATTTTCAAATTATATTGTTTTTATATAAAATAAGGAAAAGGTTGCTGTGTTGTGAATGCTGTGTTTTCAAGAGGGTCGAGCCGGGGTTACGAGAGTTTTCCATGTTGTTTGGATGGATGCTCTGGGGAGGAGTCGGTGCAGGACGTCACCTGGATGAAAATAGAACAGAGGAATTCAAGAAAAGACAGACAAACATTAGACCCTATGAATAAAATGGCAGTTTGAAGTAGCGCGCAGTAACTCAATCTGTCAAATGGAACAAGAGGCAGCCATGAGGACATCGTTTGTCATTGAGCAAAGTTTAACATTACACAATCCCTCTAATGTTGGTAGGATTTAGTTTCAACTAGAGGTGAAGTTACATATTGCAGTTAATCCCCTCGCCCGTCGCCTCCAAGCACGGAGGAGAATCTATGGAAGCCTCTAAGTTATCATTCAAACTCAGTAGCTGTTAAGTTTGTCCTTTCTGGGCCACTGTGGTGCAACAGAGTGAGAATATAAGGCATTGATTATGATAACATAAAACAGCATCTGCAAGTGGTTATAAACTGCTTAGTCAGATGATTTCCCATTCTGTTTCTGCGTGTAGAAATTAAGTTAATGAATTCATGCGCTGTTCACGGAACCTATTTGGAAGTATGGGTTTGGGAATGAGCCCCTCTGAAATTGAAAGTTCATTGATGGACCGTGAGTGAAATATAGCAACACTACCACATATCAGTGATGTAACATGAGCCAAATCTGGCCCAGGTCAGGGCCACACGCGGGTGGAACACAGCCACGTCACATCCCATCAAAGAATAAACCAGCACCCTGAGGACTGTTAAAGTTTGCTCAAGAAGAGCGCTGCACATTATCGCACGAGAGGAGATCATTCACCCCACAGTGTTTACTCATCAACCTCCGGCAAGAGGCATAAAACCAAGTTCACCGAGACGCAATTAAACATCATGAAAAAACCCATTGATCGGTGTAGGAACAGACTGATACTGAAACATCTGACTGTCACCATGGCGACCAGAGATCCTCCCTGGTGAAGTTATGTAATGTTGCGCGGAGCCTTCAGACCCATGGATCCATGACTGAAACCAGCCTCCCTAGCTCATATTTCGCTGAGTCACCAGCACCTGAAGCAGCACAGGATCCCCGCTGATCTGCCCCTTGCACTCGTTCACAGCAGAAAACAAACGGAACGCGGAGGTCGACACACAGGAAATCCATCATTCGAATGAGGATAGATGAAAAATTCGACTTGAATCAACCGTCAAACTCTTGTTTTAAGCAGCAAAGGTACAAACGCACGTCCCAAATTCTGACTGGGATTATCATGTCACCTGTCCCTGTGATCCAAGCGGAAGGACAAAGAGCAGTTCTGGTGTACACAGCGCGGATTAGTGCCTTGCTCAGTGACACTTTAGCAGGAGCTGATCCGCGGGCCCCTGGACCAAACCTCACCCCTCTGAATGTAGATTAGGTGGAGGTTTTTGGATCTTTGGCCGTGTTTGTTTTGAAACTCGCTCCCTCTTAGCCCCATTGCTTGCTACTTCCCGCCGGATTAGCCCTCGCACGGCGCTAATGCCCTGCTCCGCGCCGCCTCATGCTCATGCTCTTTATGTGCATACCTACATATAAAGCACAGCTCTCTCTCGCTCCGTGGAAATTGTGGGGCCCACTTCACTGGGCCAAACACCTCCAAGAATGCCATAAACCACCTAATCTGTGATTTAGCCCGGGAAGAGCCGGCCGGCTATAGCTGCCTGGCTAACCCCCGAGGAGAGGTGGTTTGATTTCAGATGATTCAAATCTGAACAGAAGGTTATTGCTGTTATTTCAAGTACAATCTCAATTATGTTATGGTTTTGATTCTGAGCGGAATGAAAAGGAATTCAATGGTGACCCTTTAAAGGTGCAGTGTGTAAGGTGTTGGTGATTTTTGTCACTTCTAAAAATATTACAATTACATTCTGACATTTTCACCAATTTATAATCACCTGTTTTATTTCATCTTAATCATCCTTGAACAAGCTCAGTAATGTATATTTACATGAGGAGCGGGTCCGTTCTACGGGGGCCGCCATATTTTTTTCAGAGTGGACGTACTAAACATCCTTTGAGTTTTAATAACAACTGAGGTCGACCATAGGTTCTCCTGCATGTTCAGAAGGGGGGAGGGGGGGTGATGGATACAGCATGCAGCTTCACCTCTAGAGGTCACCAAATCTTACACACTGTACCTTTAAATATTGCAAATGTTTTAGTGACTGAAAACAAAGTGGGTCCTCTCTATGGAGGTCGCCATGTTGCACCTCCACCACAGCCTGAGCCTAGCAACTTCACGACAGTAGATGTCGGTCAATTCTACACATTGTGCCTTTAAAAGTAGAGGGGGGAAACCCCATTAGCGATTGATTGGCCTGTTCCAGGTAATTCTAATGCAAGTGGAGGGTATTAAGTGTGGTAAGTAAAAGGTTATGATCGGGTAAGGGGTTGAGTAATGATGCTTACGGTTAAAGTAAGTCAGCACCAGTCAGGAAATGAATGGGAGTCAATCTGATATCCTCTAGAGTAATGGAGACGCAAGTGTGTGTGTGTGTGTGTGTGTGTGTGTGTGTGTGTGTGTGTGTGTGTGTGTGAAGTGGGAGTTGGTAATGAGGAGTATAGACTCCCATTTGCCGTATAGACTCCCATCAGGCAAAAGTTGAAGAGGAAGTAATGAAATATGAATATGATCAGTTCACTGGTGATGATGCGAGCGAGTGACTCACTCCGCTCCGAACCCTCTAGACGGGCGTCGACCAATCACAGAGGTCCTCAGCGGATCGCCACATCACATGAGGCGAGCCTGAAGATGACTCGCTGCGTCAACATGAACTCCATCCTATAATATGTCTCAGAGGGCAAGCCTCCCATCCTCATTCGTCTTATGGCTCATCGCCCACTTGTGGCAGCAGCAGGTTACTGTGCCTGTGTTGACAACAAAGTGTAGTCGGCCATGTTGCTTGTTTACATTGTGGACCCGTGATGGGTGACTGTGGACAATTCTACCTACAGTAACACATAATCTATACTATCATGATATCATTCTTTTTGTTTTTTTGAACATATTATTTTAATTATTTTGAATTATTATTAATTATTTTTTTTGCCTTTCGTTTTGCTCCCTAAAACCCAGCTATGTATCGGTGTGTGATGTTTACTGCCATGACACATCATACTTGACGTTGCATCGTTTCCCTTTGGAACCTGTTTGTTGACAAAATTCCTCAAGCAAAACAAAACACAGTGACCTCAGAGGTCATTGTGTCCTCGGATATGTTTCGAGTTCAATACGTGAGGAACACAACCGGTGATGTCATATACGTAGTGTGTATTTGACTATAGCAACAGTAGAGTCTCATGTCTCCGTGTCTCTGTGTCTTTCAGGGCGGCTGAGGTCCAGAGTTCCAGACTCAGGCTGCATTAACAGTCCTCATCCTCGGCCAGAGATCCTGAGGGTCTGTGACCTCTGCGACCCCTTGACTGCATCACATCCCATGGTGGTAAAATTAAATATATTACAATTTGTTCTTTCTGAAAGTTTCAATCTTTCCTCGATTCATCAGGTCAAACCACTTCGGTGGAGTGCGATGGCTGAAAGTCCGCACAGCAATCTGAGGTGTAGTGATACACAGGACTCCCACAGATCCTTGAAAAGTCTTAAAAGACAATAAATGAAGGCCGGAGTTATCTTCAAAAATGTCATCAAATTTCATCAAAAACATTTCATCCGATTTTTTAGATTAGTTTGCCTCATAACGTGTGCGACAGTTATACGTTGGGAGAAAATAGAGATTTTATTTTGTTATTCATCCTTTTTGATCCATTTTGTTCATTCTGTATTCCCATATTAGCGGTTCCCATTTAATGTTGCCAGATGTCTCTTAATGTCATACATTCAAAGCCTATGATGTCTCAGACTGCCGGCGCCATTAGAGCTCCTCCGGTGGCTTTAAGACGAGCGGCAGGCAACGTGCTCACTGGCAGGTAAGTCACTCAGCCTGATGTAAGCCGAGAGAATTCACGACTCGGCAAAAACCCCTCCCTTAGGCGTGTCGGCGTGATATGTGCTCACTCACACGTACTACGTCTTTAGGGCCTCTGATCTATATTTACCCACATTTCCGACTGATTGTGACACTGAAAATTATCCCACATGAGTCATGAGGCATGGAAACAGAGAGGTGAGGGAGGGGTGGAGGGGAGGGGGGGGGGGGGCCGGAATAAGGCTGAAATCAGTTTTAAGTCGGATCAGCGGAGCAGGGGAGAAAAGAGACTAATTGAGCAGAGAAGGGAGGGGTGGGAGAAAAGAGGATAGAAGGTGTGGGATGGAGGAGGAGGGAGGAGGAGGGGGTGGGGGGGGAGGGGGGGGACGACTGATGTGGTGTTGACTCATGTGTTTTGTTTGTGTTTACATGAGAGAGACTCGAGGTTTGACTTTGTTGCAGGTGTGTGTCAAAATCCTCAGAAAATAAATCAATCATTCGATTTGTGGGATTGGTAAATAAATAAATGAATAAATAAATAAATAAATTTTTAAAAGCCTGTGGCACAGAGACGCCCGGTCACTGGTGGACTCTCTGCCAGACTGGCTGCACCCACTCACCCCTCACATGGGTGTAGTCCAGCTTACACTCATTACCACAGCATTACCATTCACCAGGCATATCTGAGAACGTGTGTGTGTGTGTGTGCACATGTATTTGCCAATGGTTGAGCTTATTGATTGGTTGGACACCAGATTCCAATTTGGTCCCGCCTCCTTCCTGACAAATCTGTGCTTTGCTGAGCTCACTAATTCACATGTTATTTGCTGTTAGTTTTAAAAAAATGTGTTAAACCAGGGGTGGCCGCTATTCTTCGCCCTGCAAGCTACTTTGGAATGACCAAGTCACAGCGATCTACCCGGTCGGCGGCAATTTGTTGACCGGGGAGGGGGGGGGGGCGCCGTTCGCCATCGACCAGCAGGGCCCTGGGAGGGACTAACAGATATGTAAAGGTGCAGTGCAGCTGGATATTCCTTTTCGGGAGCCTATGGGAGGCCTTGGTTAGGATGTCCTATGGTGCTTGTCGCAGCATCCGCAGAACAGGTCGGCCCAGATGTCACTCATCTCCTCCTCTAAAGTGGAGCATCTTAACACGGGAGTCTATGGGGATTGATGCACTTTGAGGGGCAGCCTCGAGTGGCCACCCTGTGAACTGCATGTTCTCCCACTTCCATATCAGATGTGGGTTAGAGGAGCTGTCCTCCAAGCAGAAGGTCAGGGGCTTAGTTCTAGCTGCCCCCACTCTGAATGCTGAAGTGTCCTTGGGCAGGACACTGAACCCCACAACATCCCGTGAACTCGTGGACACAAAGTGCTACAATGAGATACACAGTATGAACGTCTGTGCGACCGGGTGAAGGTAAACTGTGCTGTGACGTGTCCTTCAGAGCGGATACATTCACCATAGAACCATCTCATATTTCATATCGAACTGCAAACAATTTCATTTCCATCCTCACACAATGCTTCTTTCACCAACAGTACATTTACCCAAACCTGTCGAATCCCACTTTGGTTTTGGAAATCTCTTTTTGAAAACAAAGAACGCGCTCCGACATTTTCTCTTCATGTGGAAAATCTCCATTGGCTGCGGCTTGGAGGGGAAATGGCTCACGAGCCGGAAAACAATAGCGCAGGGATTGGATGTCGCAGAGCCGTACAGCTGGAGTCCGACCACGCGATGGAAACGTCAGGTTTTTATGAAAGTGATTTAAAGGCGCAGACGCTGCGAACGCATCTGCTGCATATGTCTGCGAGATCTGAGCGGAGGAAGTGATGTGAGCCGAGGGAATTACTGCAGAATCAGGCAGGAAGGAGCTGGATTTGTGATGTGTTCTGGTATCAGACAGGCCCGGCCTTGTTAGGGAATCCACAAGGGCTCAGTGTTCAAATCTGGCAACGCTATCCAGCGGCTGATCGACTGCAAATTACTCCCAAACAGGCGCGAGGGCCGTCTTCGAAAGGCATGAAATTCAAGGATTAGCGATAAGGAACAAAACTCATTTACTTTTTCCTCCATGCAACGTGGAGTCAGTGATTAGAGGGTCGCCACGGCGATGACAGCGGGAGGAAACATGACTCTTCTGATCCCAAAGTCCAGAGCCGAGCGATGACTGCATGTGGGCATGTGTGTGCACGCAGGTTATTGTTTGACTTCTCAGCTCCATTGCTCACTGTTTGAGGAGCATTCATCAGATTCCTCTTCACAGGAGGAGTGACACCTGTCCCCTGATATACATCGAATAATCCAGCCGCGAAAGCAGCTCTTCTGCATCTTCACCTCCACTTCCTCCAATGAACTTTTTCTTTTGAAATGTCCTATTTCACAACATTGATGTTGTTACGGGGGGGGGGGGGGGGCCCCTGTGCAACATTTGGGGGGGGGGGG
>JAFBJT010109147.1:295622-310071 GCA_016785325.1 Chascanopsetta lugubris
TGATCTATATGATTAGCATCATCATCATCCTCACATTTGGTATCTGATCTCGCCCTCTCTCTCTCTCTCTCTCTCTCTCTCTCTCTCTCTCTCTCTCTCTCTCTCTCTCTCTCTCTCTATGCAGATAACCTGTCTCTCTCTCTGACCTCTGGTCTGTAGCCTCTCATTACTCCTCAGATCATCCACATGATGTTTTTCTCTTCATGACGTCTCCCCAGTTGTTTTTTTTACCCTTGCTGTTTCAGAGTAGTCCTGTTGATCATGCAATGCGTGAAACATTGTATGATACATTCCTATTGATGATAATACAATGTACGATCAATAGGATGGATCGGTATATTCCATGCTGATGGACATATTGGAATCTAGTCTCTTGTCAACGGGCTTACGGTTTGGATTACCAGCAGAAAATGCAAGCGAGGACAGCAGGAGATTGAAAGAGAAAGATGGACTGCCCGATGTCTAAGTGTGACTCATCAAAAACCGTGGCTTTGCGTGTGCCTGCCTCGCAGCGTAAACCCGCTGGCATCTTGGCGCACAGGCCGTCAGGGTGGGGTTCAGGTTTTGAGGTTTGAGGGTTTTTCAGCAGAGACTGGGAGTCTAATGAGGATGGCAGTTAAAAGCAGCTCTGCGCCCGTCAGCGCTGAGGTGGCACGGCGTTAACGAAGCCGAACCGCTCCAGGCTCACTCTGCTGCTGAGAATATAGATCCTGATAATTCACTCCTGCTGTCCCAAACTTAACGTCGTGTTCCTCCTGTTACGAAACAGCTGTTTTTGACTCGTTAAAAATACATGCAAGCAGAAAGGGTATTTTGGGGGGTGTCCTGGCTTCGGGAGCAGTGGGTAGGACTTAGTAGCATCAAGTGGTGAAGTCACATATCGCTAACTAACTAATTTCGTGTCAAGATTGTCGGAGAACCTTTAGCAGAATCTTTGATAGGCTGCATTAACCATAATAACACAAACGGTCCTATATGACCCCCACTTACATGCAATTAAACGGTGCAAAATCTTCTCACGGGCCAGATTGGACCCCTTAGTGGGCCGGTTCTGGCCCACGGGCCATATGTTTGGCCCCCCTGCCGTTCATTAAGCTTCTTCCGTCTCCTCTGTTCTCACAGAGGGGTCAAACATACAGAGACGACCTCGTCGAATGGAAAAGGTCAACTAAAGGCCAAAAGGTTGAAAATGTGACAGCAGCCAGGATGAGAGTGGGGGGATGGAGGTACAGGACTGAGCCGCCTCTGGGACTGAAACGACATTAATCAGTTTTTTTTTCCTTTTTCAGACATGGGTACACAGCCAAACAGATTTCAGTTCTTTGTCCTCCAGGCATGAGGCCAGGCACATCCTGGCTGACCCACAGGACTCTGGAAAAGTCATTCCATGCCTTTTATATCTTCTGCATAATAGGTTGTGTGTGTGTGTGTGTGTGTGGTGGTGGTGGTGGGGGGGGCGGGGGTTGCACTGCAAACAATTGAAATCAATGATGGAATCAATTCCATTGATTTTGAATACATCCGAAGACTGAGATGTCATTGTGGTCACAAAGTAGGAACGTCCATAATCCCAATTTATTTTCACATATTCTCCAACTAATAACCGAAACATTGGTCAGGTATTCGAACTGGAATTGAGTTATATCGAATAAAGTTTCCAATATGGAAAGATTTAAAATGAGAAATATATCCTGTGAGGTTAAAAACTGAATATCTGAAGTGCTCAAGTCACTTTTAACTAATTAAACTTAATTAAATACAAATCTTATAATTATGTATTATTTCTACCTTAAAGCAGAACTAAATGATGTTGTTCAAGAATGTATTAAGATGAGACTTGTGTAATGCAAAACTAGTTGGAACTCATGAAAAGTAACTCTGATTAATATTAGTCATAGTTTGTTGTTGAATAATATGATGAGATGTTGGATTCTTATGACCCCAATAACATAATGCCTCCAGCCCTGAACGATGTCAGTGGAGGAAATGGCTGCTCGCCGAACACGTGTGTCCGTGCCTGTGTGTGGAGCAGGTGTTGCCTCAGTCTTACACAACTCAGCATCTGATAGTAACAGGAGATGAGTGATGTTAACTCTTGTGTGATCTGGTCTGCATGTGGGAATTCAGCTGCAGGTGCGTTCAAAGCCTCCGCTCTGACAGCTATACTGCATCTCTATGTATTTCAAAGCTGAGGGGGGGGGGGTGTTTCGCGAAGATTCAGACTTGCAGCCTGTGTTATTGATTGTTAGGAATTTCCAGGTATGGATAATTTGCCAGGCATCTGCTCTCTTTTTTGGGGGTCAGTGTGTTGGATTGTTGCACATTTGGACCATGAACCTTGGTTTGCTCCAGGCTGAGATGGAGCTCATACATGATTACACCAGACATGCAAAGTGGGGCAACAGCTGTTATGAAAAATGTCAACAAATGTTTTCAATGAAATGAGTCTGGAATGATTGTTACTTGCAAGGTTTGATTTTCCACATTGTGTAATAGTGGCTCTTTATGTATGAATCTTGAGCTTAAAGGTGCAGTGTGTAAGATTTGGTGACATCTAGAGGTGAAGTTGCATGTTGTATGCCTCACCTCGCCCGCACACCTCGCCTCTGAGCATGCAGGAGAACCTATGGTCGACTTCAGTTGTCATCAAAACTCAGAAGATATTTAATATGTCCACTTTTACAACTATAAAAACATGGCGGCCCCCACAGAGAGGACCCCCTCCTGGTGTGAACATACAATAATGGCCTCATTTAATGGAAATAAAATAAAACATCATAAATCCATGAAAATGTTGGTATGTAATTGTTTTTACAAGTGCCAAAAATCACCCAAATCTTACACACTGCACCTTTAATCACATGGTGATGATACATGTGTAACTGCAGTCTGATCTGTGACGCACACTCTCCTGTGAGGCACAAGCAGCTTCTCGATGACATATAGCCACCTAACAGACTGCTGATTCACTGCCAGCACCAACAACATTCCCCCCCCCCCACACACATACACACTATACACAAAAACAGTTTTTCGCCCTGTCTCTTTCTGTCGCTGTCTGTTGTCTGCAGACATACGGCGTCCTTGCAGAGTCCCTCCAGTCTTTGTCAGCCAGCAGCAGGTCGCCCCTGCAGCTCCATCTGTCTGTGGACATGTCCACCCACCCATGCTGCTCTCAACATGGATGGGTTTTGTGTTTTTGTCTCTCTCGCCTGCTGCTGGATTTCTTTCCGAACTTCTCAGATGACCAGTAACTCCTTCCCTCTCCAACATTGTCCCCTGGCTTTGTGTGCCTCTATAAGGACACGGCGTTGATGTGCTCTCGCTCTGTTGCACATGGTTGTCATGTGACTCTCTTCACTTTGAGTTCCAACGTTTCATACCAATTGATTTGACATGAATGAGAATTTCCAGCACCAGCTGGTACTATTGGAACTGATCAAGTCTAGTGCCCAAACTTTGCTTCTCTCCATTTCTCCATCTATTGTGTTTTACAGTGACTATATATAATATATATGATATAATATATAATATGATGTCAATTTGGTGATTCTCAACTTGTGGTGGGTCGCCAACCCATTTTGAGTGTGTTGCGGGCCTTTGATTGTGGGGAAAAAAAGGTTACGATTTTATTTTATTTTTTATCGGAGCGCCGTCTATTCACACTCCTTAACAGTAGGTGGCGATGATGCCCTGTAACGCTAATAGGCACCCGCCCTTTCACATACCAATAGCCTGCAAAGTTTGTTTTCATATGCTAACTGACCAGCTACAAACTGCTCCATCTTTTCATGATTTAAATTTGAGAAGTTGGAACATTTTCCACTATTGGGTCGCGGCTCGTCACTGAGGGGTGGTGGTGGGTTCTGAACCCAGACCAGTTGAGACCCACTGATGTAAGAAACGGGCTCGTTATTTGGCTTTAACAGTCAGCGTAATGCTGCAGCTGCTGCGAAACCAGAGAAGTTCTTCTCTGTATTTTTATAGGCATCAAGACTGAGAGGAGATGAAAGATGGTACACAAAACGTGATGGACGACTCAAGGCGCTTCTGCCATTTATCAGTGATTCGAATAGACAGTCGTGCCCCGACAGAGAGAGACAATTTACGAGAAACGAGAAACACAGACTGACAGGGGAGAAGCTACACTGAGTGACGTATCCGGGCTGTGACACAACATTTGCTCTTCGATTGTTTGAAACGCAGAAGCTGCGAGTGTGTGTGTGTGTGTGTGAGTGTGTGTGTGTGCGTACGTATGCGTTTGGCAGACTTCCAGTCGTCTGTGGTTCTGAGGGAGTGTCTCCGAGTCTGTGAGCGGGTCCTCCATTAAACAGCTGGAGCCCAACGCAAAAGACAGAAGCTTTAAAACAAACGTTCCCACAGCCACTGGAACAGGCCAGGGTGACTTTGTTTGAAAAGACGGTTTATCTGCTGTCAAATGTTCAGCAGACGGGACAAGATGTGCCACATGTGCCACAGCTGACGGCGTCACATCTCCGTCACCGTATGACTCGCAATACACTCTCGCTAGAGTTGTGCGTTTTTGACATTTTCCAAGAATAATTTGTGGACCTTTTGTCAAATGAGACAAGCAGACCGAAGGGACTTATGAGGGTGTGAAGTTTAGCGCTTGATTAGCGGCGCTCATCAGATTGGACAGTCGCTATTGGAGACTCGAAGTCTTTGCTTGAGCTGCTTCCGCACAGAGAAGGTCCTTGTTCCTGGTTTGGAGCCTCGGAACCTTGGTGCTTTGTCTAACCGGACCCAAAGTGGGAAGACCTTAGTCCACAATACTCAAGCGGAAGTAGACGCACAATAGTGGCAAGATGGCGGATAGCATTGGTTATCCGCTCGATTAGCTATTATTCTCCAAATTTAGATCTTTGTGTTCATGAGAAGTCGTTTCCTCAGCAGACCACTGCTAATTATTTTTGCCCATTGCTGCCTTCCTCTACTTCCTGCTAGTCTCTACCTCCTGCCCATCTTAGCCTAGAATGTGACACGCCCACCGATGATGTCACCGTTCGCGTGATACAATCACTATTGCATAATTCCTATTTCCTTCATTGGTCACAGTGTTCTCTTTTCAAACATATGGCAAAGACTTCAGAGGACTTTACGTTGTTTTTGAGCCGTGTAGCACAATCTTACCTCGATGTGTTTTTACATCGGATTTGTCGACTGAAACAAAAAGTAAAAGCAGCTTGTTTGTTCCTGTCTAACAGTAAGTGTGAGGAGGGAGGGATGGATGGAAACATCCCCACTTCATGTTTGACGGGGTACAAACGCGCGCACGCACACACCCTCCATCTTAACAGTAGATCGGCCTACACCGTCCATCCCCATGCTGCAGGCTTCCACACACACTAACAGATGAATGAGAACAGAGACGCAAATTTCACAACTCAGTGACACATTCACACGAATACGAACGTGTGAACGAAGTGAGATATTACTTTACGCCCGTGTGTGTGCGCGCACTAGCTAGCTAGCTAGCATTACTCTGCAGACACTCTCCGCGTGTGACCTTACTAAGCAGATTTCTGATTAGAGTGCAGACTCCTCTTTTGCACTTTGATTACATTACACCACTTTCACAGATGAACGGAACACACACACACACACACACACACACACACACACAGAGCAGCTCTGTGCTTCAATTCCCCCCACAGACAGGAAGTAGCCCCTTCATCACTATCACTTCTCTCACTCTCTCTCTTTCTCTCTCAATCCTCCTCACTCCTTCTCAGCAGAACTGATTAACATCTATATCCGTTTGCTCCTCGACAGATTTACACAACGTCCCCCGACGCTCTGTGAATAATCCGAGCTGGTCAGATGTGGACTTAGAAACCCACTGACAGCTAATTTCTCTTTTGAAGGCCTGAGGATTTCATCAGTCGCTGTGAAATACAGAGGCTGAAGAGAAGGTCACATCCGTACCGCTACCTCTTCATTACAGACAATATTCTCTCTGTCCACGTGAGCGTTTCTGTTTTAATCCCTGTCCATGTCATGTGACTTTAGAATTTTTTTTCCTAACTCGCTTATTTCTATTTTTTCCAGGTTTTAAATCGTGCATAATTAAAGGGCGTGGCCTCTTGAGTGACACCTGGGGCCGACCTTCTGTGGATGCTGCCACAGCACCGTGGGCCCACCCCAACGCTGCCGGTGCGCCGCCTCTTTGCCCATTTTTGGATGAACCAGGAAGTAGGAGGCGATATGTCCATCTTTATACACAGTCTACGGCCGCCTCGGATGGATGGTGAGTGATGGTCAGCTGCAACCTGCATTTTCACCACTAGATGGCTCTAGATTCTTCACCTCATAAGTCCATGAAGTTGTATGAAGAGTGGCAAAATGGGGCTTATGTCCTAAAACCACTGCAGGTAAAGTTATTGCACTGGTGCGCAGTTTCAGTTTCATGTGGTTTCCTCTGTCTCCCGCTCTCCAGCTTCCAAAGTGGATTCCAACAAGCAGCTGTGACCTGGACTGAGGTGAGACCTCATGATCATGTGGATTTTAACTTCTCTAACACAAGACGGCCTGCTTTGTTTTCGGGAGGCCGTTTGTGGTGATGCATGCGCTCCTTTAAGTCCACCACAGGAATCTATGTATGTAGGGTTGCTTGCGATCACACGAGGGGATGGAACAGCCGAGGGCTGTGTTGTTTGTTATTGCCTCGCGTTGTTATGTTTCAGACAACCATACCCACTGATATCCAGCCAAGTGAAGTGACATCACTGCTGGATGAAAAAGCCTGTGCAGGTCAACCCCATTACCTAGCAACCACAGCCGTCAGCAGCTGTCGGCATGGCGAGGAGAACAAGCGAGCGGGGGAGAGTGAGGAGTCGTCTCAAAACCATGTGAGCCATAAATATCACTGGTGCATTTTGATGCAAACGTAACAGGTTCGCTTAGTTTTAGAGATCTGTCTCCAAAATGGTGTGTACTGTATAGTCTTGATACTTCTATCGATTTAAAGGTGTCATATGCAGGATTTGTGGGTTGGTGTTTGTAAACAACACATCAGTCACAATATGATATTTAAGTAAACTAGTGTAACGTAAAAGTTGTCGTTACAGCATTTTGCCCACTAGAGGCAGCAGAGACGCATTAAGTTTTACACTGTAAATCTTGCAACTCTATTCGAAATATTTCAACAAAACTTTAATCGAATTGCACGGAAATGAAGCAATGCTAAACTTTTATGATGAATGAATGATTCATGCAAACAAACATATCGATAGATATTGACATGGGCTCACACTGGCCATTGTTAATGGCCATGCAATATATTGATCTGGCTCCAATTCAGTACTGGTCAGTGCTGCATTATTTTTCATCATTTTCCATATACGAGCACGTTGCTGTGTTTTCATGACGTCACTGGTCTGCAGAGTGAGATGGTTCATATACACAAGATCAGTTATGCATCAGTGTGACGTTGATAACGCGCGCGCACACACACCCTCTCTCTTACACACATACCAAAACTCTCTCTCGCTCGCTCTCTCTTCCACACACACACGCGCGTGCACACACACACACACACACACACACACACACACACACACACTCTCACCATCTCCATCTTCAGCTTCCTGATCTTCTCATCCAAACTCTTCCTCCCCGGTTCCTTAGTACCGGGGTCTTGCGCACCAGCTGCAGCGGTGCCCTGCTTGACGTCTCCCCGGAGCGAGGACGCCTCTTCCCGCAGACACCTGAGCAAACCCTCGGGGGTCTTCCGGCCAATTTTCATCTCGATGTCCTTCAGATCCGGGATAGTGTCGCCGGTCACGGTGGCGGCGGCGGCGGCGGCTCCTTCCTCCATGTCTGTCCGTGAGAAAAAAACAAAAAGATCCGCAGGGGAGATGGGGCTCGCCTCGCCGTCACGTCAGGAAGCCGCTGCTGGAGTCACTTTCTCCGGGGCTGAGTGGCATCACAGGCGGCTGCAGCTGAGAGGGGTCCGACCGCACCGGTGGTGGTGGTGGTGGTGGTGGTTGTTGTTGTTGTTGTCACAGGTAAACAACACCACCTTCTAAAGTCCACCTGCATCTCCATCACAACAAATCCACACACTGGAGGAAGTCCGAAAGAAAACACGACTCCCGCTGTTGTTGATATTAATGTCCGCCTCTTCCTGACAGATGTGGTGTAAAAGTGTTGGATCACCGCACCGACACTGCGCACATTCCACCTGCAGGATGACAGCGACCCACAGCCGCAGCGGAGAGGGAGAGAGTGGAGGCGGAGGTGAGGGAGGAGGAGAGAGAGGGAGGAGGAGACCACACCACGCCGTCAAGTCAGCCGGAGGAACTCCCACCAGCTTCCGGTAAGGACCTTCAAAACAATAGCGGTTGTTAATCACTGGAACCGCAAACCGGAAGTGAGCACAGTTATGAAAGAAAACGGAGGTAGTGGCCAGAAGGTGGTACTGCAACTTATGTGTTGACCATGTTGGGAAGGTTACACCATATATATCATTATTATTATTGCTGTTATTAGTGTTGTTGTTGTTGTCATTATTATCATTTCCTTTATTATTCATATGATATTAGCTCATCTACTTCAGAAGTGCATCAAGCTATCACCACATGCCTCAGACCCAAGATAACAATGTTTCAAAGTCAACTCAACATATTCAGTAGAGCGTTACAAAAATAAAATACCGTGCTTTTAGCCTGAAGGCAAATTGCTATTTGCTAAACGTTCTGTTAAAATTAACATATTGTGTATGCCCACATTACCCAAAAGGCATCTCTGCGTTTCCCAAGACCACATTGAATACACATGCCCTATACAAAGTTGTTAGGTTTGACAGTTTGCAAGATATCTGTCCCATACACAGACCATTTTTTTAAATTAATATTAATATTAATATTAAAAACCTTATATACACATCTATATTTTTCATATTGGAAGAATTTGTGGTTCAATCTGTTCTGCCTCAGTGACACTTCCTTGTCACACACACAGTATCAACAAAGAGACCTTCACTGGTGTAATTTGCAGTCAGAGAATGTTTCGGCAGAGCTGAAGAGATGCTTTTCACTGGGAATACTCTCCGAGAGGGGGCCGATGAAAAACACTGGACGTGATGGAGTGGCTCAGAAAAGCCTCTGCTGTCGAGCTCAGAGTGAATTTACAAGCATGTTTCAGGGGGGGTGAGAGATAAGATAAGGAGGAAGCAAAAACTGGTTTAACATCTGCATTAAATAACAAAAGCTGATTGAGGATCTGAGGTGGATTAAGGCCGACTTGGTCTGTCTGATATGCAATGGAATCTGGATAATGCAGTGAGGCGACTTTGGTTGAATATCCTTTCTTGCGTCACAGTATAACTCACTGACTGTAAAGGTGTAACAAAGCTTCAGAGCTCCTAGAATCAGAGGGGGGTGTGGGGGTGGGGGGTGGTAAAGGTATAGTAATGACCGGTATTAACGAGGCTTTCCTGTGATCCTGTGATCCCCTTTGTATTTTGTGTCACTTCTCGTGAGGGGCCCCGAAAGTCACAGCCATGTTCCTGTCACTGTCAATGCCATGTCTCTGGAGAGATGGAATTCAGGGGGGACTTTGATGCAGGGCTCTAGTCTGAAACACGCAGAAAACATTTTTCATAAAGAGCTGAGTCGGGCATATTTGCGTTGAAAGAACCTTTGCTTGCTGTTGTGTATCGTGTGTTCATGTTTAAGACAAACAGTAAAACAATGAAGTGGGTTAACACGGGGTGAGGTGGACACCATCGGACCTTTGCCAGTATGTGGGACACCACACGCTAATCCCACTTTACAGGGGGAAACCGAGGGCTCGAGGGATTATTAGGGGTCCCCCCCCCCCCTAATACCTTTGTTTTGTCTCTCAGTTTAAGGAATGTAAAGTCTTATCATCTAAATTGGAGTGAGTTTTTTTTTTTTTTCTGTCTATCTGCAATCATTTCGTTGCCATGCAATCAGCCGCCGGTATCCATGCGGACCGCCATGGTAACGGTTGCGGAGAGAGCATTTTCAGATCGCTGCACGCCCCCACATGGTGCAAATGCAAAGAAGCGGCCCGCTCGGAGGCAGGTCCACAGTAAATAGTCCTTGTGTAGGGCTCTCCGATGGGAACAGTGTGCTTCAGAGGCAGCAGCAGCAGCAGTGCTTCGCCCACTGGTTCAAACATGACTCAGGCGTTTGTGTGTTTACTGAAAGAGTTATTGATTCACTTTGTCCCCTGAAACACACAATATATTCAGAACTAGTTTGGTCCCACCATTGTTTTGTTTTTTTGACCGAGTGCCACTTCTCCTCTCAGAGTGGAAAACTGAAGGAAGGGTGAAGTGAGACTTGCAATATGTCATTTCACCACTAGGCGTCCCCGAAATCAGGTCGTGGAATGGTGATGATTATGCAAATGTTACATCAGGTCCCTGTGGAAAGCAAGTTCAATTAATCCATCAATCCATCCATTTGTTGTTTATCCATCCATCCATTTGCTCATCTGTCCGTCCAACCAGCCAACCAAACAATTCAAAGTCAAACAAATACAAACAAATGAAGCAGATGGATAAATAAATAAATCGATTGATTCGTTAACTAGTTGAATTAATCATTTAATCAACCAACCGACCAAATGAGGAGGTATATAGGCGGATCAGTACATCCCTAACTAAACCAATCAGAATAGATAAACCAACCAAGTAAATATATATAAGAAGTAAACACACAAACATCATGTGTTTGTTATCAGGTGATCTAAGATTATCTTGTTTCTGGCAGGTTAGTGTTGTAAACTCTTCCTCTGGTATTTCATCCTTCTGGTGGCACATGTTCTTTTTGATAGATCTCTCATTGTTGCCTTGGCCAAAGTATAATTATTTTATATATATATATATGTATACATAACCTTAGCATTAGTATATGTTAAATGTATGCACCAATTCACCACAGCAAATTCCTGGTATGTGAAAACAGCTTGGCGAATAAAGAGATTCTGATTCTGATCCTGTCTGATTCTGATTCTGATATATATATATATATATATATATATATTTTCCATTGAAATGAAAGTAAAAAAAAAGTTTGAGTTTCCCCCCCAGTGTTTCCTGTATCACGCTGAGCCTGACGGTTCACATTCTTGCTGTTGAATACAACACTGACAAAACCACAGAGACTTTCACCAAAACAATGCTTTCTAAGCATTTCCGGCTGAATGCAAAGCGTAAATAAAACATCATCCTGTCAGGATCATTCATTTGTTTGGCGATTAAACAGCAACGTCAGTCAAATAAGAACAGCCATAAATGTTTTCAAAGAATCAAAGTAAAGGACGACGTGTGTATTCTTGCAAACTAAGAATTGAATGAGTGAGTCTAAACTGACATTTATTACGAAATGGTGCAAACACTCATCGAACACTTTGGTTAAACACTGTCAACCCCTGACACTTCACTCTGTAGTCACTCCCAAGCTGAACCTGTTTTACCTGTCCACACCAGGATGACGAGAGTGGGTTGGAGAGAGGAGCCGCAGTCGGCAGAGCTGAGGGTTAACACGTAAAAGGTATTTTCTTGTTTCGGATCGTTTGGTCAAAATATACCGACGTAAAGGTTTGAAATTGTTTTCATTTCATTTGTGTGACAGGTGGTGGTGGTTGTGGTGGTGGTGGTGGTGGTTGGAGGAGAAGATGGAGGCAGACAGTGCCGACGACATCGAGTCCCTCATGGAGGACATGGACTACATCCCCGGTCACTTCCACCTGAAGCTGAGCCTGAACTGTGACCCCGCCGGGCCCGTGAGGCTGCGGCACCGGGACACCTTTCTCAAACAGGAGAGTCTGCGGGGAGAGCTGGAGGCTGAGGTGGGGTATCTGCAGTACGCCGTCAGGAACCTCCTGGGTCTGCTGGCGTTTCATCTGGAACAGCTGGACACGGCTGAGGAGATATTCAGGTGACGATGGACTTCTGTTTTTTTATGGACGTTGTTACCGGAGGTGATTTTTATTTTTATTTTTTCAAGTAAAAGCCAAGATGGTGAACAAGTGGTTGAATGTGATAGAAACTTTAGAGATGCGACGCTATTTGAGCAAACGCCGGATGTTGTTAAAGGCACAGCGTGTAGGACGTGGTGACATCTGATAGTGAAGTTACATGTTGAAAACCCCTTATCCAGAGCCTATGTTCGCCTTCAGTTGTCACTAAAAGTCAAAGATTTCTAAATTTGGACAATATGGGCCTCTGTAAAACGTGGTAGAGCGACATGGAGGCCTCCGCACAGAGCATGTGCTCATAGTGTACTGTTTTTAAAGGCTCATTCAAAGATAATGAAAACAACCAGTTAGTGCAGTCAGGCGACTATACACCCGTGAAAACACCTTATTTTGTTTTCTTATATCCTTAATTTTATTTGTTGATTTATTTGATTTGAGTTGATGTGATCTGTGATATCACATATATCATACCTCTGCATTTTTCAGGAGTATATGTAAAGAGGACCCCGGGAACCTGAACGCCTGGGCCAACCTGGGCTATGTGTACGACCGGCTGGGCAGGGAGCTGGAGGCGGGGGAGTGTGTGGAGCGGGTCTCCCACCTCATGGGCTTAGACGGCGGAGAGACGCGCCAGGAGGAGAGCGCGCTGCTGGCCGCGCGCTGCCTGGCCGAGCAGGCCTACGTCTATCCCTTTGATGTGGAGCTGGACAACGAGGACGACCTGAGAGAGCGGCTGACAGCGGCGCTGATGCTCTACAACAAAGCACTGGACTACGGAGGAGAGCTGGTGGGCAAACATATACACTACATACAGGGAAGCTCAAAAGATGTTTAATACACCCACTCTGGTCTATCGTACAAATTTGGTGGCCCCCATAGGGTGGACCCGTGTTTCCGTTTCTGACAAAAGGTGACACACTGCACCTTTAACTCGAATAACGCATGATGATTGTCGTTTCGATTCGCCTACGAACGACACCGTGTTTTTCAGATCCCAGCCGAAGAGAAACGAAGCTGGTATTTCAAAATGGCCACCATCTATGTCAGGTACAGAAAGGACATGGAGAGACTGTCAGACATGTGCCCTGCGGTTGTAGTGTGTGAACCAGGTCCATGTGTCCTGTGTCCTGTGTCCCCCGCAGACTGGACGCTATAGTGAAGACCAAAGAGGACTCTGAGTACTCCAGACTCTCCCATTACAACAAGGGACTCAAGCTTCTGAAAGAAACCCTGCAATCTGAGAAAACACAACATAAAGGTGGGTTATAAAGATTACTTTTATTTTTTTTTTTTCCAATTCCTCAAAGGTGCAGTGTGCAAGATTTAGAGACATCTGGTGGTGGAGTTGGATGTAACAGCTGAATCCCTCCTAAGCCTGTGTAGGACAAGCAATGATGACCTCCAGTCACCTTTAAGACTCGGGCTCTGTCCACTGTGTGTCCTCAGCTCTGGCCTGGTGTTATGTCGGCATCATGCTGGAGAGGAAGGACGACTTCACCACCGTTCCCATGGCGATACACGACTGTGGTTACTCCGCCTCTGATCCCCTGTCCTGCTACGGAACTGTACGTCCACCCGCACTTTGACTTTCATACATTTCTTGGTGGGACGCCAACCATTTTTGAACACCAAAGTCGCAAATGTAGGATTAAAAATAATCTTGTACCTGGTCGATTTCTGTACACTTAGAAAATCGTTATTCGTCACCTTAACACGCGGCCGTCTGTGTCCTCAGGCCATCAATCTGGCCAGTGACGACGCCTTCATCCTGAACCTCCTGGCCAAGGTGTTTTTTCTGCTGGGCAAACACGAGATGGCCACCGGGATCTGCAACATGGCCCTGAACGTGCTGCCAGATCCAGAGCTCAACTGGCAGGCGTACTGCACCCGCGCCAAGGTAGCACAGCATTAGTCCACGGAGTCGATGCCAACGCCCAGAACGAGCATCAGTCAACGATCATTTCAAAATCCCTGGATACGCTTTAGGATTTCAGTGAATTTGAAACGGCTCAAAAAAGAAAAAAGACATTTGCGTTATATATCTCTGTATATTTCCCCTTTAGATCAACATGATGTGCTACGTCAGGGACTTAGACAAGGCAAAAAACGGGGAGGGTGGAATCCCAGACCGACAGCTTCTCGTCGAGGCCAGAAAGGACTTGGACAAGGTCCTGAGTGTACGTCCGTGTCTGCGGACGCACCTGGAGATGGCGCAGGTAAATGTGCGGGGAGATTTTTTTCAAAGAGATTTTAAAAATTGTTTTCATATCATTTAAATTTTTTTGCCAGATTTTTGTATTTTAATAAACCTACATATGTAGGTTTGTGTATGTATCCTACTGGTGTTGCTGGACAGGGAGGAGGAGGCTACTTTGACTGTTGTGTTTACAAACACAAACCCACAAATACTTTATATTATACCTATGTATATTATGTATATTATAAGTGTGTGTATATATATATATATATATATATA
>JAFBJT010109148.1:0-10813 GCA_016785325.1 Chascanopsetta lugubris
ATGTATGTATATGTATGTATTTTATGGAAATTCCAACCAGAATCTTGCATCCTTCCATGATCAGGATATGCAGTGAACGAAGTGACGATCTGCCTGCTCGTGTCCAAGGGGCGCCTCTCTGTCCGCGCTCGCGCTGGGTACTGTGACATGTCTGAAGTTCGAAACCGGCGATCCTCGGGAACACTTCCTTCGTTCGATTTTGTTGATCCGGCAGAAATCCGTTCGAACCTTTTACTGCCTGGCCTGTGAGAAAGACTCCTGCCAGAGCAACTTGCCCGAGACACGAAAACATCACCTTCGAGAAGTTAATAAAATGAGGATTATCCATTTACGCTGCGAGTACACTATTTAGACGATCCCCACGGAAGACAACAAACAGTGAAAATGCTCCGCACATGTGTTTACTCCAGGCGCCTCTGCCGGTCTCGTCCAAAGCACATTTGGTCCTACTGAACTTGTATTGCTCAAGATCCTGTCGAGTCCAAGATGTTGGATTGTCGATTGTGTCTGAGAGACAAATATAGGAGCTGCCAGAACTTTGGCAATGAACTCCAGTTTGAGGATGGGACAATGGTTGAGGGTAACATTGACACCGAGAGGCCGGGGGATGTTGAACATGTAAAAACAGCTGACTGGTCTCTATTGTAACAGTTTGGGTTTGTGTTTTTCAGAAATGTAACGGACTCCGGCGGTAGACCTTTCCCATCACGGACTCTGTGTATAAACATTGGGGCCATTTAAAAGGTAATCTTTTTTTTTTTTTTTTATTCTAAAGGTGCAGTGTGTAAGATTTGGTGACCTCCAGAGGTGAAGTGACATGTTGTATCCATCATCTCACCCTCACCCTTCTGATCATGCAGGAGAACCTATGGTCGACTTCAGTTGTCATTAAAACTCAAAAGATGTACAGTATGTCCACTCTTGGCCACTGTAAAAACATGGCGGCCCCCGTAGAGAGGATCCACTCCCGATGTAAATAAACATCGATGGGCTCAGTTAAAAGTGCGGTGAGTGAGATTTTCCAAATTTTTTTCACTTCTAAAATATTACAAACCAAATGCACACTGACAAGTTCAAGTTGATGTTTTATCTTTTTCCATTTCCCTTAAATGAGCCCATGAATGTACATTTACATGAGGAGTGGGTCCTCTCTATGGGGGCCGCCATGTTTTCACAGTAGTAAAAGTGGACGTATTAGTCATCATTTGAGTTTTTACAACTGAAGTCGACCACAGGTTCTCCTGCATGTTCATAAGGGTGAGGGTGAGGTGATGGATGCAACATGCAACTTCACCTCTAGAGGTCACCAAATCTTACACACTGCACCTTTAAAGGTAAAGGGGAAAAAAATAACATTCAGGTGATTATAAATTCACTAAAATATCAGTATGTAATTGTTTTGTAATCTTTTTGAGAAGTGAGACATTTTTGAGAGATGCCTGAAAAATCACACACTGCACCTTTAAGAGCGAACGATATCTTTCATGCTCATGCCCATCACACCGTCTGTGCGCACCAGGTAATCCTCTTCCCCGCCATTTTCAATAATACCAAAATGTGCTGTGCTTCAATATTCTTTATTGTTCAATACTGCAGTGCATCATCACCACTGATGTCATTCCATATGTTCTCATTGTCAGCGATTACTCAAGTGCCAAATAAAACGTCATGAAGACAACAACGGAGCGTGAACATGACAACAGCCTCAGAAAACGACACGTAGATATAACTTTTTATAAACAAAATAATCCGATTTTTTATGGTTGTGACATTATTATATACATACCCTTTCAATAAATAGGTGTATTTAATATTAAATTAATGGTTCCTTACAAATACTAATGTATGTGGTGCATACAAGTACATGAAAAAAAAAAAAAACACACACAAAAAACGCAAACCCATCAAACAACCAGCGGCGGCCGTCAGCATTTTCAGTGACGCCAACGAGAAAAAATGAAAATAAAAACACAATAAACAACAATACTCGTGTGACTGCTGTGGATTTGAAGGCACTTCCTTGGCAAATACGTTAAATCCCTCTTCCATTATTTCTCCGCCTGAAATAAAGCAAAGGGAAAAAAAGGTTACACAAGTGCATTTCTCCACAATTGAAAGTTTGAATTATCCCCTCCAGCGCTGGTCACATCTTTAACATCTCATCCTTTCTGAGGACGTCACGTTGTCAGCCTCTAAAGACGGCCATTACGTGCCTGTCACCTGCATTCCACGCCATGTTACGTCTGTGGATGACGCATAATGAATCACTTAACGTCCCCTATACGTTTGTTAGATTTCTCAGAATGGAGTGGACAGGATCTCATTATCCGATTCACTAGAGAAACTGAATACCTGAGAATGTGTCAGCCTCCTCAATTTTGAACTCGCCACAAGTCCTACGCTACAAAAAAAAAAGAAATAAAAAAAAAAAGACCTGAAGGAATGAACTAAAATGGCCACTTGTCAATGAGCTCTCTCGCAGCAGTCACTCACCGGTGAGACCTAATTACACTCAGCGGGAAAATGTGCTTTTACCCATTTTGGATTTAGGGTCAGACGGCAGTGAACGCATCAACCTGGCTGTCACAGCTTTAACAAAGACAGGACTGTGACTACATCCAAAATTACCCCAATGACGACAGTTGGACATTCGTCTTTGTGATGAGAACGCCTCTGTTTGGGTTTGATGTGTCAAAGGTCAGCGTGAGGAGACGAGTTTACGCGCTATGTCCGCAGATGGTGGTTCACTTATAATGGAATCCTTTCCTCTATATCCCGGGGGGGGGGGGGGGGGGGGGGGGGGGGTCGAACATATGGCCCGTGGGCCAAACCCGGTCCGGCAGAGGGTCCGGTCTGACCCTCGAGATTGAGAGGATATTAATGGATATTAATATTTTTATTATGGATATTAATTTTTTTCAATAGAATAAACAATTTCAAATTTGTGCGTTAAGGGTCGCACCCAACTCTGTCCAGCAGTTGCCGCTGTGTATTGATAATCATGTCATGATGTTATTGGTCCGGACATTTTAAACAAATCGATAAAAGTAACTGCTATTTCCACGGGAGGCTGCACACAACACCCTGCACTGAGGAGAAGGAAAATCTTCCCATTATCTTTGCAACATTGCAACATGTAAAACATCTGACCACTGCACACAACGGGTAAATAACCTCTAATATCCAAATGTGTATTTGTATGGGGCTGAACATCAATTGATTGATTATTCATCTATCAATTAGAGCCGTGCATCTCCCACTGGCACACATCTGTAAACGGTCATATGACGGTCAAATGAACAAAAACACAAAACAATGAACAACTCAATCAATAATCAAAATAGTTGTCAGTTGCAGCCCTTGTCTCATGAATACATTGTAACTTTAACACTTAAATGTGTTCAAAGTATAATATGGAGACAATGTAATACTTTTTTATGACCTTTCTAGTTAAAATATGTAATATAATATTATGAGTATTCTTGAATCCTCTGAATTGCACTTACTGGATATGTCAGAATCACAGACACTTTTACCCTAATACAATATACATTATTTTACTTTATTATATACATTTATTTTCAGTCAGTTATATCCATGAAGTTTTGTTCCCATTTTTTCCCCGGGAAGTCTTTACAAAATAATATTTCAAAGTTGAAGAGAATTGTATTGATATAAACCAATAATCAGATTGAGCCCTATATAGTTTTCCAATACAATGGAACATAACCTGTTGCCATGGAGATTATTTCTCAGCGGTCTATTTGAATGAGGAAAAAAATAATAATATAATAATAAATAATTGTGTGAACAGTGTAAACAATACAGGAGGAGGATCCAGCAGGACACAGGGAAAACACGGGTTCCAAATGAGACCACATCTTCTGATCATTTCCTACATTTGCTCCGAATCACTACTGAAGAGAAATGAATGTCTTCCTCAGAGCTCTGTCACTCTCTTCCTCCAGTGCATATCTAAAAATGTTTAGCCAAGCACCACCAACCCTAACGAAGGTTAGATCGAGAATAAACACTTAAGATAATAAATGCGATATTCTGACGGCCCACACATGCCGGGCAGAGGCACCGCAGCTACGTTTCTACTTCTACTTCTCTTCAGTTGCCCATCCGATGCACATTCAAAAGAAATCTGGCCAAAAAGTAACAAAAGAAAAAAAAAAAAAGTCACAAATGCGAACACGGAGACTGAAGATCTCAGTGACCATATTTCATGCAGACGTGTGAGAGGATGTTGTCAGGGAATAGAGCGCAGACTGAGCCCCCCCTCCCGAGAAAATAGAACGAGCGTTACTCACATGCAGTATCTACGATTGCATGCAGAGCGGACTCATCGCTAATCGTGTTAGCAATCTCGCGCATCTTTTGTAATCTGGAAAACAAAAGGACAGTGAGGAAACACATCGTTAAGCAGAATCAAAGTCAGGGTCTGTAGATTTACACCTACGTGGAATTGTCTGTGCTGTGTTCGTGTAATAGGATACAATATAAAACAGATCAATGAGATGACGGGAGCCTTTATTTGTCCCGAATATATATATATATATATATATATACACATATATATATATATATATATATATAAATTTAAAAATTTAAAAAAACTTGAAAAGAGATTCTACAATATGTTGTTGATACCAGAAAAGGACAGGTCAATATGAAGTAGTAGATGTTTACAGTTGAAAAAGTCATAGATGGGGGTGTTAATGCATCCACACGTAAACATTATTACAACCTTAAAGGTGCAGTGGGTACGATTTGGGGACATCTAGAGGTGAGGTTTCATGTTGTATCCATCACCTCACCCTTCTGAACACGCAGGAGAACCGATGGTAGACTTCAGTTGTCATTAAAGCTCAGGAGATGTTTAGTATGTCCACTCTGGGCTACTGTAAAAACATGGCAGCCCCATGGAGAGGAGCCGCTCCTCAAATAAACGAATCTTAATGGGCTCATTTAAGGGTAATGGAAAAATAATAAAACAATTTAGGTGATTGAACATTCATGAAACTGTTGGTATGTAATTGTTGTGTAACTTTGGCAAAAATGGCCGAGCTCTTACACACTGCACCTCTGATGGTAATGAGAACAAATAAACAAGATGGTTGACAGTTCAATCCCTGTCTTCTGCATCTTGGAGAACCCCAGCATGTCCCACGTTCTTAGAGAGTCAACGGCCGCACGCAGACACACTGTGTGAATGTCGTGTTGTGTCGTGTGACTGGCTGAATGTAAACTAAATAGATACGGATCATTCCAATGAGTAAAAATAGTGTATACGGCGTTTTCGGCGTACTCATGGCCTTTCAAACGACTGTCCATGGATTAAAGGTACAACTGGCGTCAGCGTTGGTGCAACATGCCAATTCTTGAGTATTTAAAGTCACAATTTCCCTTAAATGCTAAATGGTCCGTATTTATATAAAGCTTCATTGGGTCTTGAGGACTCCTCCGAGCGCTTTACACTGGAGTTTACCTTCACCCTGTCACTCAAACATTCACACTGTGCATCTACATGCAGCACTTTGTACCTATAGGTACATTCCTCTGAATGTACTTACGGCCCAAGGACACCTCAGCATACGGAACGGGGGGTCAGGCGGGAATCGAACCCAGAACCTTCTGGCCAGAGGACCTCTCGCCCCTAACACGCTCAACTTATGATGTTAAACATCCATCCCGTTTTCTAATGTCACCAGCAGCAGCGTGAACAGAGAGTTGAACCGCAGACATCCAGTAATAGTCTGTGTTGTCCCACTTTGTAACAGTCAAACCAATGGTGACCGTGAGACAGTTGTGTTTCTGCCTTTGTCAGACCAAAGTGAAAAACCACTTCACGTCTGTGCTTCCTCGTCGGAGGCAGAACAACCGAGAGGCCTCTGTCTCTGATTCCTCGTCCACGGTAAAGACTCTTAACGAAACACACCCACGTGTGACAAATCAACTTCGTCTGCAGTCGTTCTCCGCATTCTGCTCGCTGCCGTTGTGGTAATTCCCACAAGTAAACAACCTACGGAGGAGGACGGATCCTTTGCGTTGTAAATAGAAGTTACAGTTCTGGGTGTTTCTGTTTCAGCAGTTCCCAACGAGGGGATCTGGACCTTCAGGTGGATCACAGGAGAAGTGTGTGAGATCCAGTCCTGACGGACAAGATTGAGAAGAGGAACATCATGGTTCTTAAGGTTGCAGAAGGTACGGTTTTGTCACTTTCCTCCAAAATATTACAAAACAAAACTGATATTCTCATGAATTAATCATCACATAAATGTTTTTTTTTTCTTTTTTTCATTACCCTTAAATGAGCTCATGAATGAATATTTACATGAGGAATAGGTCCTCTCTACGGGGGCCGCCATGTTTTTACAGTAGCCCAGAGTGGACGTACTAAACATCTTTTGAGTTTGAATGACAACTGAAGTCGACCATAGCTTCTCCTGCATGTTCAGAAGGGCGAGGTCTGAGGTGATGGATACAACCTGCAACTTCACCTCTAGAGGTCACCAAATCTTACACACTGCACAATCTATGAGGGGACCATCAATCACACAAATCACATCACATTACAAGGCCACAGACAGAAAGAAACAAGTAGCTTTTGTTGAAAGGTTGAACCAGATTGTCATGAATCTGGTTCTTGTGTCATGTTTCAAATGAAGAGACACTAATCAGAATTGTTTGTAAATTCCTGTTCTGTTACAGGATCAACAAAACATTAAAGATTATTTCTATAGAGATAACATCTATAGAAATAGAATTACAAAACATTTATATAGACATTTTTTACATCTCCCTCATGACTCACTATGACTTGATTTTTGCATAACCCTAAAATGAGCCCTTTAATATATATTAACACCAGAAGGGGGTCCACCCTATGGGGGCCGCCATGTTTTTACAATAGCCCTGAGTGAACATACTACACGTCATCTGTATTTGTTATTCATTCACAGTCTGAATGTTGACAATGTGCGATCGACAAACCCATCAACTAACGCTGACTTATTTTTAAATATATTTGTGCTAAATATATTTATATATATTTAAAGACAGACAACAAGGAAAAGCAACATGGATGATAACAGGTATACATACATGCTGGCCGTGAGCAGTCCCTTGTGTTGTGATAGAGTCTATGAAAGTGTGTTCTGCACTCCGATGAGAACTTGACTGGTCCTGCTTAAAAGAAAAGGTCTCATCAGCCAGAGCGGAAAAGAATGCAAATGTAAGCACATACACCACAGTGTGTTTTATTTTATTTTTTTTAATACCGTGAACCAAAGGACACGGAAGTGAACACTGCTCGATCACAGAGAAGGGTTAAAGAAGTCAGGGTTGAACTGGATTTGGTGAGGAGAAGAATTGAGTATTCAGTCATAATCACCGCTAAGAGTTTCTCCAGCAGAATTTAAGCTTGAGATTTTCACACTAATAATGAAGTCTACTCAGAGGTCCCGAGACGAATAATCTGCTTAACCTTTTGCTGCTTTCAGCCTAATTCTGTCAGCCTCCAGTGGTGGACAGTAACTATACTGCACTTGCAGCCGGCGACGCCGCAGAGCAAAAAACACTACAGTTTCTCATTTGAAGGAGCACATTTGATTTGGATATTCTGTTTTCCATTATTTTATTTTTTAAATTAAATCAATGTGTTTTCACATTTTGCTTGAAAAGGCTGAGGGCTCACAGGACTGAAAATGATTCTGTCACACTTAAAGACATATATTACAACCGCAGGTTTCATTGGAAAGGTATTAGCTATATGTTTAAATAGATGTTTAAAGGGGCAGTGTGTAGGATTTGGGTAATTTTCATCACTTCTAAAACGATTCAAAAATAATTACATACTGACGTTTTCATGACTTTACAATCACGTAAATGTTTTATTTTTTCCCATTGCCCTAATATAAGTCCATTAATGTATATTTACATGTGGAGGTGGTCCTCTCTATGGAGGCCGCCATGTTTTTACAGTGATAAAAGTGGACGTACTAAACATCTTTTGAGTTTTAATGACGACCATAGGTTCTCCTGCATGATCAGAGGGGTGAGGATGAGGTGATGATACGACATGCAACTTCACCTCTTGGTCAGCAAATCTCACACACTGCACCTTTAACGCAGCTTTGCAATATGTGAAAGGTGCAGCAGCAGAATACCAACAAGGCTCAAAGTGCACTGATAGTGTTGTGTTGGGTGGTAAAGCTTCTTACCTGTGAAATGCTGAATGAATTTGCCCTTCATGTTTACATCTCTAGGAACTATTTCTGCAAGAGAAGAACACAGTCAGCTTACGAGCCATTTTACCACCGACCACAGACAATAGCTAAAAAGGTAAACGTTACTGTTATGTATGACTGTTAAGATCAAAGTCACACATCGATAAACACTTTCAAGTGAAATGTGTTGAGTTCAACGAGACGATTGACGATTGTATTTCCTGTTTAATATTCGGGATTGAAATGACGCGGTTTCACTGACTGCTTCCTATAGCAACATGTAAACATACGTTGACTTATTTGTTTTTCATTTCTTTGTCAATTGTGAGGATTGAGCAAAACTACATTTTTGGTGGCATGGAGCATGACCCTCATGACCCACCATTTTGGTGCGGGAAGAGGAGTTCAGCATTTTGACATTTTCCATAGAAAAACATTAAAGCATCACGTCACACACGTTCATGGGCCAGATGTGTGCGAACGTGCAGCTCTAAATGAAAATGAAGATTGAACATGATTCAAACTGGTTGATTGTGGAGCTATCTGAAGAGGAAGATTGAATGATTGTCTATGCAGACTTGGTGTCAGTGGAAGGATAAATGGGCTTCAGGCACAGACTGTATATAAAGATGGACGTAGCGTCCGTGACGTCACCCGTTGGTTTTTAGTGGAGTGGTGTTGTGGCAAATTGTGGGCGAGTCCCTTGTCGCCATCTTGCCGAATCCTAACTCCGCCTAGTTCCCGGTTCGTTCAAAAAAATGGGCCAAGAGGCGGAGCACACACGGAGCGGTGGGTCGGCTCGTGGTGCCGTCACCTCATCCGTGGTACGTAACAGGTCGGCTCGGGCGTCAGTCAAGAGACCACGCCCCTAAATACACGCAATTTCAAATATAATAAAAAATTCACCCCTGTACAGTTGTCACGGTGACACACGTGACAAAAAAACGCAGTCTGGTGATGTCTATGGGGATTTGCTCCCTCTTGGAGTCAGCCCCCAGTGGTTACCCTGTGAACTGCACGTTTTTTCACCTCCCATTGTGCCTCATCTGTCGGCACTGGAGGTCGCCCCTCGCTTCAGGTAACAATCCCACCTCCCCCCGCCGAGTCCACCCTGACAACACACATCAGACAGCTGTCTGGTAACCCACTGGCCATGCTAACAGGCTGAAGAGATTATCGTATGCACATTTAATGCTCATCACTGTAAGTCCCTGCAAGTTGTTACTGGGCTAAAACCATTAGCCCCCCCCCGGCCCACGGGGCATGTAATGCTGCAAGTGCCAATAACTGCAGGACGACGGGAGAGGTGAGACTGAAGATGAATTTGACAGGCGGGAAAGGAAGTCATTTGAAAAACTCGTCAATACACATGTACTGTGTATCTCACGACTGTAACGGTGACCGTGAACGTGGAAGAGCGGCTGTGCCCTGCAAACAAAACCGAACGTCGACGCAGGCAGTTGCGACTGGGATTGAAATACATTTCGCGACGAAACTTCGTTGTATTGCACATGAGCGAAAGCACGCAGATCTAAAGCTTGTTTATTGTGGCGTAAGGAGACCGAACACAGATCAGCCAGTTGTAGAATGAAAGGTTCCCTGGTGTTGTGTCTGTCTTGTCGTTGCCCCCTTTGTGTCCACACCACAGAGGGAAACACACAGGGATGACTATAGGGTGAACGGACTGTGAGTTCACAGATGGTTCTCCTTCCTCCTTGTTGTGTTCAAAGCATCTATCCTTGCGTGACCATGGATCTTTTGGTTGTGTCACATGCACCAGTTGCTAATATGCTGCTTTTAATATCCTCAAAAGATAAATTCCATCCAGCCAGTGGTCTGAGAAAAGTACTTTTCCAATTGCGTAAGCTGGAGCCGGAGACTTTGAGCTCCATGATGCCTGTGCAACTCTACAACATGATCTGATTGATGGTGACAGAGAATAAAATTCTGAAACAGCAGTAAACAACACGCTCTCAATTGGCACTCAATAAAGCCCTACTGCGCATAAACAATCCTGGACTCCATGCTGGGCTTGCTTTGTTGGTTTCCCTTTATTGCAGTTTGACTGTGGCAAAGCGTCTGTGTTGGATCTCCGATAATCGAAGGGAGATGTATCAGAGATCCACTTAATTGGCTTAATTCCAGTCTGGAAGCAATGATCGATTCAAGCCAGAGGAACTAGTGAGCTTCAAGCACGCTCTCGCTTGGTTCTGGGAAAACAATGACCGGAAGAGTAGTGGATGTGTTCAATGAAAATACAAACGGGTGTCGCTCTATCTCGGGCGAGGAGCTCGAGTCATCGGCGTGTGAAAGTCCGCCAAAGTGAAGTCGAGGCTTGGGCGGTCACACTCCGCGCTGTCTCGTTGTCCCGTCATCAGGCCGAGGCGGACGCCAGCGAGAGCGTGGCTGTGATTCAAGTTTGATGAACGTGACACAGCACAAGATGAGCCCGGCGACTCGGCTCGGGATTGGAGGCACTTCCCGGGACGTCATAACTCGGTTCGGTGTGTGCGCATTGCAGGGGGGGGTAGGGGGTGGGGTTGGGGGGGGGGGGGGGGCATCATTTATTTTTTAAATTC
>JAFBJT010109149.1:0-10176 GCA_016785325.1 Chascanopsetta lugubris
AAGCAAATTATTACGATGTAAAAAAGTGTTTAAAAATAGCTTCATACATACAATATTATACACACATTATCAGATATTCCTTCATTTTAAAATATACCATAACGAACAGACTTCCGGTTCAGTGCCCGGAAGTTCCAGGTTTATTTTGTTCCGGAGCGCTACAACTCGAAACATTGGTTCCCACGCGCCGAACAACACTAACCCACATCTCAATATGTCGTGAAAACGTCTTTTCTTTCGTGTAGCTGGAGATTATTTGAAACTATGACGGCGGCGTTGATCAAACTCTCTATTTTGTGCATTTTACCATTTGTATTTCATCGCTGTGTTGTTTTGGGGGTTTCGCCGGTGACAGAGCAAGGTAGGAGCTTGCTAGCTACACTTTGCTAGCATAACAGTAACAAACAGATAAGGATGCTCCACAATAACTATTGTCACGCTCATGTTTTTACAAATAATACACACTGTGTTGTATACAGCGTTTAAATGTTTTGCCCCTTTCAAGTGTATTCTATGTGGACTGTTACTCAAAGGTGATAACTACCACGAAATTACATGACAGTGGCTTGTGTTAGCTTGTTCATATATAGACCTTCTACTCGCAGACATACCAACTGTGGATATGTCAAAATATAAAAATATAAAACATTTAAAAAAAAAAGTTACATTTGAAAACGCTGTCAACACTGTGAGCCTACAGTGGACAATGTATGGACTGCATTTTGAAATAACGCTATTTTCATAGCATATGAAATGTATGAGATATGTATCTCGTGTACAGGAAGCTCAACTTGTATCTCCACAATGTCATTTTCTCCAGAGAGAGATGAGTCTCTGGAGCTCGTGCCCGAGTCCGAGGAGGCAGATTCAGAGAACAGCCCCAAGTTTGTGGATTCACACGACCTGGAAACTCTGCCCAAGAGGCAGTTCAAGACAGCTGAGATTGCAGATGCTGTGATGGGCTCCGAAGCCCCCATCGATCCATCTGACATCAAATCACTGTTCCCCAAAAATGTGAAAGACTTCCAGGCGGGCTTCTCTCCGCCTTGTGACGACAACAGTGCCCAGTGCGCTTCCTCTGCCTCCCCTTCTAAAGGTGCATCAACAGAGGAGATGAGCACTGAACCGTCACAGCAGGTGGGCACGATGAAGAAGGAGAGGAGGAGAGCTGTTTTATGACTAATCTGATGATGGTTTTTCACAGACTTTTCTTCATCCAGGTCACGCTTGACATTGTGCATGTGGATGTCACGAGCTCAGAGGAGCAGAACACCACAGAAGCCACCAAGACCTACAAGGTCAACTGTGATAAGAGGAACATCACAGGAATAGACAGTTTCAGCGTCCATGTCATCAACGCTTCTCAGGTATTCAGACTGCTCTCCGTCCAATCAGTTTGAAAACAATTTAATTATTAACATTTTTCATCATTCTATCATTCATTCACATCGTCTTCAGACGCGTTTAGAAATGATTTGAAACCCAGTTTTACTACTTCTACTTTTCACTCATACTTCCTGTAGATGCTTGCGTAAAGAGCCTGTCTTACTGTGCGTGTGAGAACATTCAGGAGGTTCTGTTTTTTTTTTATCCGTCAGATGTTTGAAATATCAGAGGAGCTGATTATTGCACCTTCTTACTTCTTCCTCAGGACCTGATGGAGTTCCTGAACGTCAACAGCACAGAATGCTCCGTGGTTCTGTTCTTCACCTCCTGGTGTCAGTTCTCCGCCAGCCTGGCGCCTCACTTTAACGCTCTGCCCCGAGTCTTTCCCAGCATGCATTTCCTGGCCCTTGATGCGTCTCAACACAGCAGGCAAATATATTATTCACTTTGCATATGGATCTGACACGGATGTGAATTCATGAAATATGGGCAAAATGAGTGTCTCATCTCTTATATGTCGTCACCCACCAGTCTCTCCACAAGGTTTGGGACTGTGGCAGTGCCGAACATTCTTTTATTCCAGGGGGCCAAACCCATGGCTCGCTTCAATCACACAGATCGAACCCTGGAGACGCTGACATCATTCATTTCTAACCAGACAGGTTTGGCTTGTCGTAAAAAAAAAATAAAACAGAAATATTTGACTATGCTCAAAACAATCGAGCTGCAACTAAGAAACTCTTTCCCCCTCCAGGGTTTGAGGCTGGGCCTGACAGAAACGTGACAGAAGAAGACCGGCTCGGCCCCCTCCACACTGTCCCGGTGAAGAGCATCGATTGGCTGCTGGTCTTCTCCATCCTCTTCATAACAGGCTTCACTCTCTACGCCATCCTACGAACAGACAGCATCCGCTGGCTGATACCAGGACAAGAGCATGAGCATCAAGATTGAAAACATTAACACACAACAAATCACTACGTCCAAAAAAAAAAAAAATTGAATCACAATTTAGTTTTAATAGTTTCTAATTTCTCCATAATTTATGACGCAATTAATCATTTGAGCCGACTGAAAATAAAACAAATCTTGATGGACTTTTTCTCATTTTCATTGAGGTTCCTCATCTGTGCCATTATTTATTCTTATATCTGTAACACATTTTGATTTTAACCACCAAGCTCATTCAGATTAAAGGTGTAGTGTCGAAACTTTACTTAAAAAAACAACAACAAAACTATTATATCGGCAGAAACTGAACTTGAAATAACCTGGCGGTTCAGTTGTTGTTTTCGTCATCTGATCTTTCTATTGATTGGAAGATCAGTTCCCCTCTACGGAGGCTGTCATGTTTTTACCGTATCCAGAATGGACAAACGTTCCAATCTTTTGAGTTTTAATGAGAACTTAATGAGTTTTACCCAAGGTTCCTCTCCACGCTGGGAGGGATGTTATGATAAGGTGCTCAGTGGCCACTTTCAGCTTCACACTTGGTGGCGCTGACGCATGCACTCAGCTCCCTTATTGGTAATCATTACATGCTTTACTATTATTGATAACATTAGTACAATTATAAACATCACACACCTATCTTTCTGTGATTGTGACCAATTTAATGAATTATTCAACGATTGCACCGACTCCTTTGTAAAAAATTAAAAATTAAAAAAAGATTTCATTCAGGCAGTGAATTGAACAGCCATGGAGCAGGGTGGGTGAACCATAAGCAGAGGTGATCGGTGAGAGAAGGGCAGACAAAGCGCTGATTATGCTCAGGTTAATGTTTACCCGCAGGACGGGCGGCGCATGGCCCCGTAGCACTAAGCCCCTGCCCGGGATGAGCAGTGTGCCGCTGCCGCTCCCACCCTCCAGGACCTGCTCCTCCAAAATGGTGAGTGTGTTAGCGTGTAGCATTCACGAGCATCTCATCACTGTGTGCTGCAAACAGGGCAAGTGTTTGTGTTTATTATCCCGTGGGACACAACACTCACTTGACGTACCATGCCGGAGCTCAACCTGCTGCCATGTTATGAAGCGTGGAGGAGTACTCGTGCGAAACTCCGTTGGGAAAAGCCTCAAATTAAAGTTTACCACGTTCAGTGGTGGATTAAAGGGAATATGAAGTGTATTTTATGAAACATTCCCGTGACCTTCTAACTAATGATCAGTTCGGCATATGTTATTAGATGGAAATAACTTTTTAGACAACATTAATTCCGGAAACACTCACGGATATCTTATTTTCAGTCAGTACAAAGTGATCGCACACTGCTCCTCCAATAATACACACACACCCACTATGTTATATCGCTCTATATGTTCAATAAGTTGCCATGTGTTGCTTGTTTGGGTGCCGACTGAAGAATATAGTGCAACAGGTCATTCAGCACGTGTATATTTATATTTTCGAGTTAATGAGTTTGCACTGTACAAGGCAGACACTTAAACGAATTAGAAAAGATAATGGAGTTTGGCATTGTCTGTGAGTGGACGTGAGTGTGGGCGAATAGAAAGAAGTCACTCATTTGTAAGACTGGTTACAGAGGCTGTTATGTGTGTGGCTATTGTTTATTTAGTGTATTAGTGGGCCAACGTGGTTTCTTTTGGTGCTTGGCTGCCACCTTGTGGAGACTAGGAGTAATAACACTGAGGTCACTTACCACTACCTCAACACAAAATACATTACCATCAATATTACTGTGTCCCCCCCCCCCCCCCCCCCCCCCCTATATATATAAATTCTGGTACATGAATGGAGCAAATGCATGTTTGAAATTAGATCTTATAAACATAGAACACCCACACTGTTCAATGTAAAAGTACTTTAGATACATTTCTCCATTTTTACATTATACCCCCTGTCCAAAATAACTTTTCTAATGATGTCATTCTGAATAGCACTAACATTTGTGTTGTCGTTGTGTCTCCAGTCGTCAGACGCTCACTGGCTGTCCCCTGCTGACCGGGAGGAGATGGTGATGGAGCTCCGGACCACCGGCTGGATGGAAGTGGAGGAGCGAGACGCCATCTTCAAGGAACTTCACTTTAAAACCTTTAACCAGGTGTGTGTCTGTGCATACATTATTATTGATGTGGTTTAGTTTGACTGGAAATCGCAAAGTAGGACAGAATGTCCATCACTGTGTGTGTGTGTGGGTGTGTGTGTGAGTGTGTGTGTGTGTGTACACACACCTCCAGCTGACATCTGCTGCAGTGTTTGTACTGTGTTATTCCAGACGGCTGGTAGCATCTGTGATGCAGCATATGCATGAAGCCGTGGAAATCAGTGTGTGTGTGTGTGTGTTTGTGTGTGTGTGTGTTGGGGGGGGATTCTGGATTCAGACCACCACATGCACTCAGTCCAGCTCACTAAACATAGGAATCACACAGATGTATCTGTGTTTACATGCTGATTGTTTGCAGGTGCAGAACGCTCCTCTCTGCTTTCACTGCTTCTTCGTTGGTGCCAATTTTAATTTTGTACGAACCTGCTGACGGATACGTGAAGGATGAGTGTTGTGTAAGAGTTTATTGAGGTATCAGGTCATTTCCACACCCAGACATCATGTCAAAAGTCTACTATTTTAAAATGATGAGCTTTGTGATTTATATGAATTAGTCTTCTAAGTGTGTTCAAATGTAATTGCTCCTTTAGAGAAAATATGACAGGTACACAAAAACATTCTCTTATAACAAGATACATGTACATTTCTTTTATCATGATTATTCCATTTTGTAATATTAGATTTATTTACATGTAAACAATCTTTCCAAGAACATCACAACTGAATTATGGAACAAATTAATGTAATTATAAAAAAGTAAAAAGTAATGGAATTTGAAACCCTTTAAAAATGATAAATGATCCAAAAACAAAGATTAAATCATTTGCCAGATGTTTTCATATGTGTAAAATCACCAGGAGCAGGCCCTCTCAATGGAGGCGGCCATGTTGCACCCCCATGTTGTTCCAGGAGCCCAGAATGGACAAGCTGAACACTTTCTGAGTTTTGACGGCCGCCACATGTTGGAGGGTTCAGGGATATTCAGCTGAGATTCTATGAAATATTCTTCATGGTTGATTCTCAGTGAATTTGCTTATTTTCAGATCTTCTAAATGTCGACGTTGGGACTTTCTGCAGAGAATAGAAGTCTGGCAGTTACACAGTTCCTGGTGTTTCTTGTCTTGTATCAGACATGTTTCATCAAATCAGGTCACGTCAGATAGTAACACCTCCTCTGCTTCATACAGTCTGTGTGCAGTTCTGGACAAACTCTCTCTCTCTCTCTCTCTCTCTCTCTCTCTCTCTCTCCCCCTCTCTCTCAACATCTCAAGGCCACTTAGCGGACTTCCTCTAATCCCGTCCTCAGTTGTTTTAGCCCCTTGAATAGTCTGTTTTTACACTTCCCTTGTTTGAAGTGGGGCTCGCCGAGCGCTGCCCCCCCTGCCCCCCCCCCCATCTGCCGGTTCTGAAGCCTCTCCTCATCCCCCGCCGAGCCGTCAGGCGCCGTTAGGCTGACACACGCCAGGCGCCCAGTTGGCAGCAGTTGGGGTTTCGATCAGAATGATTTCTTTCACAAACAATCAAATTGGTTAAAATGTTTCATCTGGCTCACAAACCACTAACTGCCCCATCATTCCTCCTGCTACATGTGCTTTACCCCTCCCATCTTTCTTTTCTATCTGTGTCGCTCCTCCATCCTCCGTCCGTCTCTCCGTCCTCCCTCTCTCCATCTCTGTCTGTCTCTCATTCACATTCTGAGCCCCATGTTATTGGAGAGTGAGATCACGTTGTGCTAATTTTACATGTTGGCTCTCTCTCTCTCTCTCTCTCTCTCTCTCTCTCTCTCTCTCACCCCTCTCCCCCTCTCTCCCTCCCTCCACCACCAACAGTTCGGCCATCTTTTCATGGCCTCTCTTTAAAGAGACCTCACCACACTGGGATGGAGATGAGGATCGACACGCTGCCTGATTTCCATTCACCACTTATCTGCAAGTGACAGGCTCCAGGAAATCAGATCCCTGAGAGTTTATAATGAGAATAACACCCCCCCCCCCCCCCCCCCACCACCAATCCTCAGCACTGAGAGCTGCTTCGCCTTTTCGTCTCTAGGGGGCGCCAGAGCTGCACCCATGGCTGTAAACACACAGGGACAGGCCTTTGAAGTGGAGCTGAGGCACTGAGCCACTTCTTGCTGCAAATGAAGTTAAAAAGAACATGACAGCTCGCCCCCCCCCCCCCCCCCCCCCCCCCCCCCCCCCCCCCCCCCCCCCTCCCCCCTCCCCCCTGGTTTATTTTTCTTTGATTACAGCAAGTGGAAAGTGTTATGATGCTGTTGTAACCAGCACAGTCATTAATCTGCGGCGTGTGGGCACAGTTTGCCCTCGTCAGTGGCAGCAGGCAGTGGAGTGAATGTGACTTATTTCCCTCGTCAGGTCCAACGTCTGTAATCAGCTCTGAGAGGTGGAATCCTCTCGCTCCAGCCTCTTTGGTCAGTGAGAAGCCCTGCTAGTGTGTGTGTGTGTGTGTGTGTGTGTGTGTGTGTGTGTGGTTGTTTGAGTCTTTTATAAGTTGTGTCTTTAAGTTGCCGGCACTGATATTGTTGATTTTGTTTATGCATCAAGGTTTAGGTCACAGCTGTTTACAGACGATGGCCTGCTTTATGTTTGACTTGATGAAGGGGGAACTGTATGTGTGTGTGGGGTGCGGGGGTGTGGGGTGTGTGTGTGTGTGTGTGTGTGAGAAACAGAGAGCTGTGCATACTCAGCTGTTGCGGTGTCTTTGCCAAGGTTGACATCGATGACATTCCTGCTTCTCCACACATCAACTGAAATCTGTGTGTTGGACGGAAAAATGGCCGACTATCGTTTTCAGTGTGTGTAGTAGACTTTACAAAAATGCATGATCCGCAGTTTTGTTTTGTTTTTTGATTTTTCAGGAAAGTCAATTTGCAAAAATGTGGAATTTATTTCTACTTGATTATAGGATTGTAATAAATTGAATTGAATTGAAATCATTAAATCAGTTCAAGATGTACGTTTTGGATCCAGGCAAGTCAATTAAACAGCCTCATGTCTGACTCTGAAATCAGTGCACACGTTAACATCAAACACATTAACAGCATTTCTGTCTATGATCTGCAATAATAGCTATTCGTCAATACGCTTTCATGTGAAAGAGGCTTTAAAACACCCATAGTGATATAGGATATGTTGTTGTATCAACCACAAGAATGATATAAATCATGCTGTATACTTCAATGATTACTGTTAGAATGATACTTTCAATGTCGGCAGGGTGTCTTCGTTTTACTCAACCTCAAAGCCAAATGACAAGTATCACAGGCTTTGCCTGATTGGTCAAACTCAAGTTGAGTTTTCATGATAACTGAAGGCTACATTCAGTTAATACATGCTAGCCATGATATTAGACTCCGCCCCCTTGATGTCACTAAATTCTACTAACTATGTGTGAAGTCCAGGGTTTCCACAAGTTCCCATAACGTTCTTCTCCGTACGACGGATGTGGTGAGTTAACTTGTTTTTAAAGAGCTGCGAACCCTCAAAGAATTTTGTTAGTGGACAGTTTCGGTGTGGTAATGAGCCGTTTCCACGGTGACGGAAATAAAACTGGTGGCGCAGAGCGCCTCGGTGCCCTTGGTGAGATTATGGTTTGGCGGCCCCCCTTACAACCCCAGCCCCCAGCCCCCTCCACACGCACACACCACCTCCAACATTAATGGACAACGGCCATATGACATGTCTAGTAGTTGATCAAACACATCAACACACACTAAAACAACACAAATAACAATAAAAAAAAAATGTAATGAAATAGAAAGACTTCCTTTTTCAGACCGTGTGCAAGTATTTAGAAAGTCCGGAAGACAGGAAGTCCTGACAGCGCCAGGATAGGGCGCCAGTCGGGCATGAGTATAATTTAATTCATATTATATATTTATTTACGATTCAGCAGCGCCCCCTCCAGCAGGTGGCGCCCTAGGCGACCCATTATAGAGCGGCCCTGCTCAGCCGCATTCCCTTCTCACCCCAGTTTCCAAAAAAGTGAACTATCCCATGGGGAGCGTTGGTTTCACCTCGGCGGAAACGGTCGGTGGGCAGCGGCGAGGTGCGGCGCCCGGGGGCGGAGGTGGGCAGCGGCGAGGTGCGGCGCCCGGGGGCGGAGGTGGTCCGCTCACCTGGCTGTCGGCTCCCGGGTCAGCTAAGATGGCCGTGACGTCGGCTGGGCCTCGGCGTCGTTTCAAGCCCCGGCCGCAGCTCACCCCGCGCCTAATGAGGGGGTCGGCGTAAGTCGGGCCTTAGCGCCGTGCCGGAGCGTCGCATGCCGCTCTTTACACAAATAGGAGGTGACACGCCTGGGCGTTTTGTTATTAGTCGCTCGAAGAGTCTCTGCAGAGCTGCGGTACGTGAATCATCTTTGTCAGAGTATCCTGTTGAAGCCCCGTCGCCGCGTTGCCGCACATGAAGAGCGTTCATTTGAGAAGATTAATGCCCCAGCGATGATGTTACACTCGCCCGCCGCTACATGAAGGAGAGGCCGCCCTCGCCGCGCTCGGCCTCGCCATTACCCGATACTCTATATTGAAGATACTTGTCAACTTAGCGGGCAGCCAGCTGGAAGCTCGTGTTATGGTAAGGAGAGCAATGAGACATAAGAGGTGTGGTCATCATCATCATCATCATCATCATCATCGCCGCCGCCACCGCCAGCCAGCCAGCCAGCCAGCCAGCCAGCGCCGCCGTGCAATTCACAGCGTTCTTGCCTTTCACTGCCGAGGACCCGAAGGTTTTCCAGCGGGCCGACGCTGACGGGGGCGATGATGGGGCCGGCGGGGTAATCATCATGGTAAGGAGAGCAATGAGACATAAGAGGTGTGGTCATCATCATCATCATCATCATCATCATCATCATCATCGCCGCCACCGCCAGCCAGCCAGCCAGCCAGCCAGCGCCGCCGTGCAATTCACAGCGTTCTTGCCTTTCACTGCCGAGGACCCGAAGGTTTTCCAGCGGGCCGACGCTGACGGGGGCGATGATGGGGCCGGCGGGGTAATCATCGGGTAGTCATGGCGGCGTGTAAATGGAGGAGAGCGTCTCCTCGTCTTCGTCGCATAGTTGCGTGCAACGCGTGTGTGCGCTGGTGTGCGCGCGCACGTGCGTCTGTCAGGGGCCGAGCGAGAGTCGGCACAATCTGCATGCACTTAGTCCTGGCAAGGCAGAGCAGGCGCTTTCTAAGCCCCTGGACCGAGCGGCAGTGGAAAACCGATCTGTAAATAACAGACACATGTGTTTGGAAGCCGCTCCTCTGTTCCAGCCCACGGCCGCAACGAGGGAGAGAGAGGGAGAGAGAGAGAGAGAGAGAGAGAGAGAGAGAGAGAGAGAGAGAACACCACTCCGCTGCTCCCACGTCAAATTGTCTCATCCAGTGTTGTATGACAATCACGCCGTAATAGCGGCAAAATGACTGGTCTGGGGGAGCGGGGCGCGGAGGGGGTCCGCCTTGGGGTGTTTCTGATTATTTGAGACGGGGGGCCTGCGTAGTGTCATGTCAAATTATTGGAGTCTGACAGCCGCAGCCCGGAGAGGACGGCTGCCGGCTGAGCGGCTTGTTGGGAGGATGGATGGCGGCCTAGCCGGCCCGGCTGACATGTTGACTGGAGGCGCCCCCCCCCCCCCCCCCCCCCCCCAAACGGGGCAAAAAAAACCCCCGGGAGAGAAGGGGAGTCCTTGACCTCCGCTGACATAAGACCTCAGCTGGGAGTTAAGCGTC